>JAFFZY010000060.1:0-38329 GCA_018397935.1 Propsilocerus akamusi
TAAAAGAAGAAAGTTAGAAAAAATAAATTAATTTAGATTGTATGTACAAACCATGTCAATAGCGTGAACTCTACGGTTTGTGATCTTAATGACTTCATCAAGAGTCACAAAATGACGTTTGAAGCGATGCCAATTCTTACCAGTAACTTAACAGCGCTCTGATATTTTTCTTCAATTTTTGTAATTGTTGACCTCCACGAGCCAAACCAGCAAGCTCATATGTATCAGTGCCATCTGATAAGACTCAAATACGAAGAGTGACACCAGCAACGTTATCTTTCTTGGTGCGGATTTTAATTTGTGCCTTTGTGACGTTTTGCAGTACAACTGATTGAAGTCACCGGTAGCGAATTAGCTTCAGCCAATGAGAAGGCAGCTTCCTTCATCACTTCACCCATCAAAGTTTTGTCTGCAATAACATATATTTTCAGGAATAAAATCTATGCAAATGATAAAATCTGTCAGACCTCAATAATTTTGCTGAGAATCATTCTGAACGCATCTGAAGAGCATCAGCCTTCTTCTTAAGCAGTCCATGTCCTTTGTGCGCTCCTGCCAAACGAGCTTTCATCAACATCTGGGCACTACAAAAAAAAAAGTAGGAAATATCGATTTTAAATATTTATCAATAATTTCATAGAGTCTTAATTTGAAAATTTACCCTCGAGATGGGAAAATTGGAATCCTTTCCTTTCCAGACATGTTGCGATCAAATTAATAAGAGCAGTCCGAAGAATTTTCTATATTTCAAGAGTTATTCTTTTTTAATCACAAGACCAGACTGACACTAACATAAATAACAACTTGCACAATGTTACTACCACTTTCACACAACTACGTAACACCCCAAAATCGAATTTACGACTGTTATTTGAATTTTTCACGTGATTATTGAAACTTAAACGGAATTTTGGAATTTTGTGTGGAAGTAGCATTCGCATGTTTATGTCACTATGTAGGAATGCCTCTTATTGATGAAATTTTCCTTTTTCCTTATTATGATCCTTAGTATGAATTTGTAATTATGTTTGTAAAGAATAAAATAATTAAATAAATTCACTACGGCAGGTCGATGCCAAATCATAAAATCATGCGTGGGACTAAGCTTTAAGATCTTCGTCTCTTAACGGTTCTTACTGTGATGTCGAATATTTCCCTAAAATCGGGTTATATGTGTGTTATAATTAATTTATTAATTAAGGAATTAATTAGAAATTAAGTTAATTTAATTCAATTCAAAGTAAATATTGCTACTAAAGTAAGAAAGTAAATATGATGTATGTAATTCATTTGAAACAACTGGTAAAAAAAAAGAAAAAAGTAGGCTTTGAGATGTGAGGACGGAGAAGAACGAAAATCAAAATCCTATAAAATTGTTGAATAATAATAATTTAAAATAGTAAATTTATAAAGAAAAGAAAATCCTGTATAACATTTTCTGAGTTAAATAATCAACGCTTTCAGAGCTCAACTTTCTTCTATATTTAACTAACTTTCTATATTTAACAATGAATGTTATCAATTAAATGTTTATATGGAATCACTGCAGAAAATATAATTCTGTATTATATTGGATATATTATATGGAATCTATCTTCGGAACCCATTCGACGCAACAAGCGGCATCTGGCTCTGCTAGGTTTTCTGGAGATCATTAAAATTTCAAATTTTGGCATGGCAAAAAAATTCTTGGTTCATTTAAATTTAAAATTTTTGAATTTTTCGCTGACTTCCCCCAAATAAATCCCCCAAAGATTTTCAAATCCAGCAAAAGGTTTCAAATAGTTTCAATATTAATTCATAATCATTGTTCAACAACCGTAGCCGTTCTCAAAGAAATATAAAACAAAATTCGGGGTCATCTAATATTCAGTTTTGAATTGACAGATTATAATAATAATAATAATTATGTATAGGGAAAAGTGGAAAACTAAATAATTAAATAAAAAAACCTCCAATCCTCACACAATTAAATAATTTCAATTCAATAATTACTAATTTTCCATAGCAGCTATAACCACAAATTTAATAAACATGTCTCATAATTTAACAACTACCGTTGCCTATTAAATTATTAATTATTTAAATAAAATGCTTTTAGGATAGTCAGCCAATAAGACAATATTTCACACGACTCCGGTTTTTCATAGCCGAGCATGTTCAACTGAATTCACAACCACCAGCTCACAGTAGTCAACAGCAGCAGCAAATTGTCCAGCAATCATTCAATCTAAAAAAATTATATGAGTTTGGGATTGTATGGCTACTGGTAGATCAAGCGCTTTGTGAATCGACTTTTGGCCAACTAACTGCCAACAAACAGTCAAACAGTTCCGCCAGGCAGTTAAAAAGTTCAAGCAGTTCAAACCCAATCAAAACAATGGCAGAAAGGGCAGTCCAAACCCAATCAAAAAAAACGGCAGAAATTGCAATCCAACCGAAGGAATGAGTGAAGCCGATAAGAAACAGAGGGTGAAAACAAAACTGAAGCTGACGATGTCTGTTGATGATGCAGAAATGTTTATGTGTTCATCACAGTTTCAGCAGTCTGCCAGTGAACAGCTTATGGTATATGGCTAATGCTTGTGGCTTATAGTATACATTCGACGATACACAATTTGTTATAATGCCAGGACCAAGTTCTAGACCGTCAGATTTGTGGCTATAAAGTCTATATCGAGACAATCAAGCCGCCAGACAGCCCAGAAGGAAGAACAACACCATCGGAAGGTGATTTAAATGTTTCCCCGCAGTGAGCCTTCAGGTGTACATTTACACATCATACACATAAATTAGTTTTGTAGTTTTGGCCACCAGCTATTTTATCTTATATTAGAAAACAAAATGAACGGTTTTTATTTTGCCAAAAAAAAATTAAATAAAAAAATTTAAGTTTATTTCTCTTAATTCGCAGTCGCCGGAGGGGAAACAGCAGAATTTGCTGGCTCAAGTCTTCAAGAAAAACGAACCTGGGTTTTATAATTGCCCAAAGAAATGTTTAGATCGTCACGTCGCAACACTAAAAAACCTTCAAATCCTTTCATAAATTGACAATTCACATATGTTTCCTGCAATGTGAGCATTTTGAGGTCCCGATTAACTGCCAAATTCAGCCACATTTAGCTGGAGTCCGCACAAAAAATACAATTTTAAATTATAGAATAACCCAAAATTGTGTATAAATATGATGACGTGAAGAAAATATTTTCTTGCCAATTTGTTGGGCTGGCTTAATTCTTACGGCTCGTAAGAAAAAATGCTATATGAATTAAATTTGTGCCAAAGCCCTTACGGTCTTCAGTTGATAACACCAGGAAAAGTAAAAAGTCATGAGCATGAGCAGGAAGAGACCATGGGTTTTGTAACACTTGCGGATATATCCATAATATCGAGTATATGCGCACATAATTGTTATATTGAATAAATTGAAATTGAATAAATTGAAATCAGAAGGAAAATTTGATTCGACACGTGTATCAGTATTTGCTAGTACTCGATATACTAATTTTTAGTCCCGCTTGGAAATTGGAAAACATGTTCACCGTCATCCGGCACATCCATTCCATTTTCATATTCCTGTATTTTGTATTTTTTAACTGAATGCGAAAATAAAAATTTGTATTATTATACAAAATGAATAAAGTCTTCAAGAACGAAAATTTCCAAAAACAAACTTCCCACAAAGCATTAACAATTACAATCTATCGATCGTGCGGATTTGTTGGAACAAAGTTTTATGACCGCAATCAAACGGCATCATCTTTAAAAATGCCATCAAGGAATGTAGGAATATTCAAACCATAATCTAATTGTGATGCGAGACTTGCTAAAATTGTGAATCAAACGATGGCAAAATTGATGTCAAGAGCAAATTTGTATTAGGTAAACGTTGCGAAAAAATTCAAATTTGCAAGCGATAAAGAATAATTCTTTTGAAAATTTTATTTTTATTTTAACATGACTGATGCAATCGATCGATAACAATCGGCTGGATATCCGAATCCTTTTCGGAAAAGCGTAGGTTAAAAATTCTGATATCATCAACTGATTCGATTACGGTTCTGGTCATAAAATGGTTCGAGCTAAATTTTCTCTTCAATTCAAAAGTCGGCTACGGAATTCCATTCAACGGCTCAAGGTTCTCTCGAATTTATCAGGAAAAACATTAATCAGAATTTGAAGACTGAGAAAATTCCAGAACAATGGCGACTTAGCTTCAACAATTCCACAAGAAAGATGACAAATGTCCAATTATCGTCTGATGACCAAAATATCAAACTTTTATAAATTGTTCAAAATTCTCACCCAAAATATGGCTTATCCATGACATGAAAGACATGAATAAGAGAAATTTGATCAAAAGTTATGATGAGCACCAGTCAAACTAAATATGATCTTAATGGTGAGCCTATTGAAGAAATTTGAAATTTTAAATACTTCAAGAAAAACAAATTGATGCCCGAGTTGCATCTACTTTGGCGATTTTGGGAGCCTCAAATAATGTTTCCTTGGTAGTTTGCCACATTTTCATGCACCCACTTTCGTAGTGAATTGTGTCCGGAAGAACAGTAAGCCATTTTATTCGTGGAAAATTTTCTTAAACTCGTACCCAAAAGAAAATGCAGTATTTTGAAGTGTCTTCAGATAGTGGTAACTTAAATTTCTCTTCTCATTATAAACTACCGAAAATCAGAGAACTATTTTTTTTATTGTTTAGCTAAAAATATATACTAAATATTTTTATATTGACTCTTGCAATCTGCAATTCACGATTTCGGGAATTATATCTATTTACAAAAATTTTACGAAATGATATTCATCAAAATTTGCTTTTCAATAAAATTACAAAGTCACAATTAAATTGTTTATTCTCTGTTGGAAGCTTGGAAGCTACTGAGTTTCTGATTGCAGATCTTAAATATCTATCTTATTTACATTAGGTCTATTATTTTTATTAAAATATAATTAAGTCGTTCTTAAGTAAAATGCACTTGATACGCAATTAATAAATAATTGAAGGCAAATCAGCACGCTTGCTGAAAGTAAAATGGTTTATTTTGAGAACATCATTATTATGTGTAAATATCAAACCTGTATTCTGAGAGAATTAAGCTCATAACCACCTTTGCTTTGCATCTGATTTTGCATCACAGTCAAATGTTGTACCGATAACTCAGCATCGTTTGATCCAATATGGCCTAAAAAATGTTTTATAGGTTATTGACTAAATAAAATAAAAATTTCGTGATCAGAATATGACTTCTATTGAAACGAACCCGTATGAACAAAATTTGTCGGATTGCCGATCATGGATCTGTCGATTCTCAGCCGTTGATGGTGGCGCCGTCTTGACGGACTGGGCTGCTGTTGCATACAACATGAAAATAATTGAATCATGATGTCTCCGGTGCTAGTCATTTTTTATTTCCTGCTGAGACACCGGAATTTTCAATTTTTGACGGAATTTTGACGGTTTTTGTTGTGTAAATTTTAGCTTTAAAATTCTTTTCGTGTCCGAACTCAAATTTGTGCGAATTAAATATTGAGGTCAGTCTCTATCTGTAACTAAATAAAATTATATCTCATTTATATCAATTATAATATAATCATTGTCTAATCATTATTTAAATCATTAAAATTTAACCTTTTATTTTGTCTTTTTAGATTTTCTTCACTGTATCGAATACTATTGAATTGGGTTGGGTTGGGCTTATTGCCATCAATGGATTTCGATGCTTTATATTTCTATTCATTCCCTAAGCGTGCAATTAAGCTATTAAGATATTTCCAAATAGTTCGAAAAATATTTATTTAGCAGAGAAATTATCTCTAGAATCATTTATTAAGAACTCAACTATTGATTTCTCGCTTAATTATCTAAAAGAGAACATCGTTTCACACCTCGTTTAGCAAAAATGTTTAAGAAGTAAAGAACTTTGGTAACTGTTTGAGTTTTGCAATCCAATATTATGACCGGATAATACGCTGTAGAATTGCATCTAATTATTATTGAATTATATACTTAAGTATATTTATACACTTTTTTTTTTCAATTATTTTTAAACTAATATTTCTCTGTTTACTGTTGGTACGGATGATTTATTGTTACATATCAATTGTGCAAAATAAATATATAAAAAAATGGCTAAATAAGCAGATAGAATTTGAATTTTTAAATACAGAAGAAAAGACAAAACCAAATGAACCTTCAATTTTTTATTTTCTATCATGAGAAAAAGTATTGACGAATACTTCCTTTATTGTAAACTGTTACTATTGGGAAGAACGAGTTCGATAGAAGATGAGGTGATGAGGGTTTAGTTTGTAGGAAATTACTGGTCAAGTGAGAAATGCCGTTCGTATTTTTTTTTCTGCATCATCGTAGCATCGCATACATTACCACATTTGGTCAACAGTTAAACCTGTTTTTTATCGGTCTCTATAAAACCAATCACATTTCTATTCAAGTACTCTGTATTTTTCGACAAATCACAAGATGTGACCTTACGCTTTGACGACTAACAAAAAAGGGCAAACGCGTCTTTTTTCCGACTCAAAATCAAGGTTATGTATCTTTCATTGACTTTAACAAAGTGAACGCAATTCAATATAAAAGCTATTCGATCTAAAAGACTTTTTTTTGTCTATAATGCTGGAAATTTAATTTCGATTCAGGATGTTCACTGTAGGAAATTTAATGATCCTCAGAAATTAACGAATTAAAATATGTTTCGTATTTCGACATACGTCAATCCAAATATTTTTTTTATAAATTCAATAAGATACAGAATGATTTATAATTAACATGTGCTATGATATTATTGTGTGTGCGCTCCAGTTTTGGAATATATTTTACAAAAACAAAACAAAAAAAAATGAACTGGAAAATCTATTTCAAGCTCTGAATGCCCAGACAATTTTTCAATTTTTCACAGTTTCATGTGTTCCACTTATATTTTAATGTTTTTGTTGCGTTAACAAATTCACAATTTCTACAACAAACAGAAATTAATCACAAAATTCATTCAAGTTAGTCTGAAAACATCGTATGACAAATTTACCTTCTTCTAGCTGGCAGCACTTTGCTCAGTTACTCATTTGAACATGATAATGAGTAATGTTGATTGGAAGGCACTCAAAGTTTTTTTTTGTATACTTTTTTTTTGCATTCATCAGCATAAATACTGATTCCCTCAGCATAAAAAGCACTTTCTATATGGATATAAACATATTAACATATACATATACACATGCGGCAAAATAGTCAATTTTAACAGCAAAACCAAACGAGATAGCGATGTTAATGACCGAATGACTCAAACGAAACTGAATACTGGAAATTGAAATGTTCGTCAATGTTTGAATGTTAAAGCGAGAGAGTGTGAGCAAATGGTTGATTATTCTCAAAAAGATTCTGAATACGTTGCAACTCTCGTATTTTTCTTCTCTCCAGCCGAGAATCATGCTTTCATGCTTCTTCCGACTAGCAGACCGCTATAAGAGGAATGACTATGTTTTGAGTCAAATGCAAAATGAAAACAAAAATCATATAATGACAAATTTTTTTATTTTATATTTTCTCTCCAAAAATAATTTTAGTATTGATGCAAAAGTGCACAACCATAAAAATATTTATTGTTACCCTACAAATATATTTTCATAAAGCTAAAATAAAATCTTAAGTCATTTGATTTTCTGTTTGTACAAAACCATTGTTGTCAATACCGTTCAATCCCTTTTTGATGATACTGTCGTATACTTGATCGAGCATACATTCAGAAATTGTATATTTAAGACCCTTCACAGATGTAAAAGCATTTAACAAATCAATCAGCTCACTGAAGTTCATGTGACAATGATCGACATTCTCGTAATCGCGCACTTGAATAATGAATTGTGCCGAATAATGGTAGCTTGTGAGATTTTTCATGGATCGAAAAGTTTTGCGAAGGTCCTAAAATTAAAATCACACAAAGTAATTAATTCATTTGTGACATTCAAACGAGAAGAGTCTCCTTCAAAACTTACATTTTCGAAGTGAACATCGAGAGGAATATCACTTAACATAGTGACAACATAGCGATTCCCAAAATGTTTTCTAAGTTTTTCTGCTGTTCCTGTGGCGACCATAGAGCCATCAACTAAAATTCCGATGTTGTGGCAAATTTTCTCAATTTCTGAAACACTATGTGACGTCAGAATCACAGAACAATTGTTATCATTCAATTCTCTAACAGTTTTGTAAACTAAATTCCTTGTCAGTGGGTCCATGTCGCTTGTTGGTTCGTCCATTAGCACGACATTTGTATCTCCAAATGAGGCACATGCAACATTAAGCTTTCTTTTATTGCCACCGCTCAAGTTTTTTACCAAAACATTTCGATAAGCTTTCAAATGGAAATTGTCCAGTGTAGATCTTATCAGTTGCTTGAGGTCTTTTACATTTCTTAATTTTCCATAAAATTTTATCATTTCTTCAACGGTTAACAGTAAATCTAAAGCATTGGTTTGTGGGCAATAAGAAACGCAATATTTATTTTGCGCTGAATTCGAGAACTCTATTAATCCTGAAAATTGTTTTGTGTCGCCCGACAGAATCGAGAATATTGAAGATTTTCCTGCACCATTCGCGCCTGTGAAAGAGTAAATAAATTTAAATTAGGAAAGTTTTTATGACATTTTAGATAGCATTGCGTATATCCTATACCTAGAAGTCCATAACATTCACCATTATTGACCGTGAATGAGACATTGTTGACTGCATAATTTGATCCGCTATATATTTTGCTCAAGTTTTTAACCCGTATCGCCGTGTCGATCGCATAATCATTACTAAATTTGCCATCTTTTAGCAATGAATTTTGGATCGTGACAACTTTTTGAAGTTGATTTCCATTTTTTGAAGTTCTTTTGAAAATTCTCCACATCACTCCATTTTCAACGATATAGTTTAATATAATGAAGACAAAGCCAAGAATGATTAATGCTGTAAAGTGTGGCTTCAATAGATCACTCGTAAGTGGAGACTTATATGTGTTTATGTAATAGCGAATGAAAATTTTTGACATAATAAAATTTCGACATATTTCGATAAGCCCATCAGCTAAAGCATGCTGGGGAAAAACGAGGAAAAGTCGATTCAGGAAGTCTCTTGTACGCACATGCTCGTCTGTTTCCCCGAGAACATCAAACATAATAATTGTCGTCAAAGTTGTTAAAGCGATGATAACATTAATACAGAATATTGACATGTTAGCAAAACTCGCTTCGCTAAAAAGTTTTTCAAATAAATGCACAGCAGGAATTGAAGCAAATCCGAAGAAAAACAGCAATAAAACAATTCCAGCTAGATTTTCACGCTCCACATAAATTGGAATGTTGAAGATTTTAAACACAATAACAGCCACAGCCAGAGCCAGAGAATATATTGTAAAATCCCAAATAAATGCGACACCCCAATACGTTTGGAAGTTAACGCCACATAGTTTTTGTTGCAATTTTTCGCCACTCACACGTTCATTGACAATATATACGGAAGCTCCTGAGAGTACTAAACTGAACGATATGAGAAGAATGAGTGAGATTCCCGAATCAGCAACTTGTTGAAGTCTAAAATTGATTTAAAAAAAAAAGAATTTAGCCAAAGTTAAATAAGAAAAAATAATAATAATAAAATTCTTACATCGATGAAATGCTCAACTCTTCTTCGTTCAATTTCAAAGGTGAATTAAATGTTCTGATATTGTATGAAGAATCATTAAGTTCATTTCTCAATATAGCAGAATTCAATATGTTGAGATAAAGCGGCATCGAATGATATCCTTTGTTATTATACCAAACAATTGATTTTGATTGATTAATTGAGATTCCACCATAACGTCTTAAAATGTATTGTTCATGCGTGTCTAAAAGCCAGTTGAAAGACTCTTTTGACGTGTTAAAAATTTTGCAATCTACGTTTGTGGAACACGAACTTTCGAGATCCTGATAAATTCTATCACCAAATTCACTTGGATTTTCATTCGAGTAGAATTCAGTTGCACTCGGATACATTGAGCGATTAAACTCAACCATATTATCGTAATCACCAGGTGGACGAATTTTCATGAAGGCCATTGCGATGATCTCAAAAACCACCGGAAGAACCAAAATGCAAATCATAAGTCTAAAGTTACGACGAAAATGACAAAATCTCTTCCAGAACAAATTCATAACAATTTCGAGAGTTTTCATTTCTTCCTTTTTCTGTTTTTTAGACTTTTCACAGTTATTCTGGAGCCCGTTTGCAATTTTTCTCATGTCAATGATTTCCATGTTGTTGTTATTGATGTAATTGCTGTCATTAATAGGAATGTCTTCATCTTGTACGCTTTTAAATAAGTCATCCAAAGTTTTACTGATGACATTAAAAGCTAAAATTTTATTTTCTACCTGAAGCTTTTCTAAAGCTCGATACATGTTTGAATGACTAAAATGAAAAAAAAAAAAAATAAATAAATAAATTAATAAAATTTCAATCATAAATGTAATAAATGTTATGAGCTCACTCAATCAGCTTGTTATCATTATCGTAGTAGCAAACAGTTGCTGAAAATGTACAATCGTTGACAGAAATTGTTGCTGGATGAACTTTGGTATGCTCCATGATAATATTTCGAACTTCATCAGCAGCTTCTTGATCGATTAAAGTTGATGCTTTAAGATTTATGTTGATGGTGAAATTTTTCGTGAGCTCTTTTTGTAAGTCATTTGTCGTTGATTGCAATGCAATTCGGCCATCTTTCATTATGAGAATATTATCTCCCAAGTGTTGCGCTTCATCAAGATCGTGAGTGGCCAAAATTACGGCTCGTCCTTTTCTGAGTGATTCAATCAACTCCCAGATGGTTTTTCTAGCATGAGTGTCAACTGAACCGCACGGCTCATCTAATATCACTAAATTTGGTGAACCAATAAATGCAATGGCAATACACAATCGGCGCTTATATCCTCCAGATAATTCAGAAACACGATAGTCCTTAAATTTTCCCAGTTTCATGTTGTTCATCACTCGACGAACTTCCAAACTAAAATTCTTTGTAAGTTTAATTTTGGCATAAAGCTGTAGATGTTCTTTGGCTGTTAAATTCGGTATTAGCACGTTGCTCTGTGAACATAAACCGATTTGTTCTTGATGGTTTCGGAAACCCGTAATTAGGTCATAGTCAAGTGGCAAGTCAACCTCGCCAAATGATGGATGTAACTGGCCAGAAAGCATTTTTATAATTGTTGATTTTCCAGCACCATTTCGGCCGAGTAAGCAGAGAATTTCGTCTCTTTTAAAGCTAATTGAAACATCATCTACTGCTGGCTTATTTGGATCACAGCCGTCATAAATCTTTGTGACTTTTGTCATTTGAGCACCAAGAGTTTTGTCAATATTTCTTCTGCCGACTTTGTAAAATGTGTACTCGTCTGAAACAACAACATATTTAATTTTCTCCAAATTTGTTACTATGCATTTTGCTTACCTTTCGAATATTTTTGATACAGAGAACCAATTATTGCATATAAAGCCATATCAAATACAATCATAAGAATTCCAAATTTAAAGTCATTTTCTGCGAAACTACCGGAGAAAGCATTTGCAAATGTCAAACTTCTTTCTTGCAGTTCGGTTCTTAAGATGTAATGCCATGCGTAACAAAATGCAGTTGATAAAGACAAACTTGTAACAATTTTTCCAAAAACATTCATCACAGTTCCAAGTGATATTATAATAATGTACGGAAGGAATGTCATGAGAAATAGTATCACTGTTGAAACGGAACCAATACTTGCAGTTGAAAAGAATGTTGATGACATAAAGCTGAAACAAGATAATTTTGAAGTTTTAAACTGTTTATTGCTTAAAGGTAATTGAAAAATAATAATAACAAGCTTACCAAAATGAGATCACTGAAAGACCGAATATCAGAAGGTACAAATAAATGAGCAATTGATTAGCATATTGCATAATTCCACCAGAGTATAGAATTACCAACGCTACCAGAAACACAATTGCCAATTCAACGAATGTTGTTATTATCCATGAAATCAGTTCTGATGATTCGCGCATTCCCATCGTTCTCATCAGCTGTATAAAATTGAGAATTATCAACAATTTATAAATTATAATGAAATGTATAAATTACCGCAAGGTTTCCACTTTCTTTAAACCAAATCTTATGTCTGACTGCTGACGAGATATGAATGATTAACGCAAAAAAGAAGCTCATCTGTACAGCTTGTGCCAAGTATAATCCTTTAATAAAATCGTCTTTCTTAAATTCCGGATATGGGAATTGTTTTGTGTAAAAGGCAACATCGTCAACTTCATATTTCACTTCGACATTGCTTTACCGACATCGCCACCAAAACCGAGCAATCCTAATATGCCAGAAAACTCCTGACGCTTTTTTCGTGATAATTGCGTAAGCTTTTCTTCAGATACTACTGTTTTAGTTGTCGTCTCGTCTTCATCATCAAACTTCCAAAAATCATCGTTGTCATTGTCGGAAAATTTATGAGCGCCCGAACTGGAAATGTTAAGATTACTTTGCAATGATTTGAAAATGTCGCCATAGTTTATTTCCGGTTGTGTTGTTTCAATGGAAGTTGATGTCGATGTTGCTTCGTTGTCAGTAAAATCATCATCATCAAAATTTCCGAAATCTTTACCGAAATCATCAAATCTGAAGTTGGCTTCTGGCTCGCCACTCTTTTCTTTAGAAGATTTTTGTAGGTGTTGTGTTGTCACTTCAAGCATGTCATCGTCAAACGTAAGCTCGCTAAAATCAAGATCTTCAGAGCTTTCTTCCTTCATTGTTTCAAATTGTTTCTTCTTCTTAGATTTGATAATTGCGATATCGATTGAATTTTGAATTTCAATAAAACCTCGATGATATCGCATTTCTAATTCAAAATTTCCCTCAGCACCGGGGAACCAGAATCGGTTTCGATTCTCAATAGTTACTGGCGTATTGTCGACTTCCATTCTTAACTTGTAAGAAGTTTCATTGGAGTTTTTGTCGCTCGTAAAATAGATTCCAGCGTAAAATAGTTTTTTCTTTGCCAACTCATATGCTTTGTCCTCAAGTTCTTTTTCTGTTTGTACTGGTACAAATCGATCCGTCGAGAAACAATCAAAAATATTTCCGACCGTATGAATGATATCGGCGACCTGGGTATCATTAACAATACTATTCAATACCATTTCAATTGTCTCCAAATCTATTGAGCCTCCCAACAAAGCTTGAACGAATGGCGACTTGGCAAGGCTAATAAGACTTTCAAATTTTTCACGAAATTTTTCATTTTCTTTCAACATTGTTATACTCGTTTCAAGTGATCGGAAAAATTCCCGAAGTCTACTCATATCTTCAAACGTCTTATTAGCAAAACGAACAATTTCAGTTGTCTCATCATTGTATGGACCAAATAAAATTTTTCCCTGAATAATCGGCTTCAAAAGTTTCCATGTGATTTTTCCATTATTCGTATTTGTGACATCCAAGTAGAGTTGTTTGCAGTATTGCGCTGCACGAAAAATATAATTTGTAGAATATTTTATTTGGGTAAGTAGATATTATATAAATAATTTGTTATGTTACTTGGCATCACATCCAACTCATCTTTGTCGGGTCCATTAGAATCGTGCGAATAAAGAATATCGTCAACGAATCTAATATTATCGCTTCGCGGAAATGGATTTCCACACAGGACATTCCCGAGTTTGGAAAATATTCGATCATTCGAAAACAGTTTGTTGACATCGAAAAAGTTTCCAATTTTTTTTTTTATTTCCGGAAAATTACGAACCAAATAATCGGCATTGGCTATAAGAATAAATTATAAAAATAAACTCGTTTGCATTTACTTATTACAAGCTCACATTCTATATATTTAAACTTTGAGTTTGTCGCCAGTTTTGTAACGAAGGAAATAAATTCCATCGATTTGGGAAGTTCGACAACGGCTTTGTATAAATCACGTTCATTTAAAAATGTTTGAACAATATTCAAGACTGGTGTGATTCTATAAAATTTAGAAATATTTAATAATTTTAATAAATTAAGTGTTTTGCTCTAAACAGTTAAAAATGAGCTTACGGAGCTTTTTGCCAGCTTGTTATTTCCTCATAATCTTTGACATCAGAACAAATGTTTTCGATTGTACAAATGTAGGACTGAAAAAAAGGCAACAGTTCATTTGATCCAGGTAGCTGGCGCGTGGGAAATTGGCAATCTGTTATTTGGTGCGCTTGAAATCTTAATCTTAAGATGTAAAGTGACATAAATATCGCACAAGGCCACAAATACTGAAGAATTGTCATCCACTAAAAAAAAAAAATAATAAAAATGTGAGAAAATGTTTCTCTAAAAAACAATTGCACGGTCTACTCACTCTCTGTCTTACTCTAACTAAAACGTCTTTGCGAATTAAGGCACTAATTTGGCGATAATTAAAATGCTTCAGTTTCATAATTAGGTCGCGTTATGTTACAAAAATAGCTCCGACTTATGTCATAATTTATCTGTAAATTAAAATTAATTAATTATTTGTCATGCGAAATTAAAGCAAAATGGATTGAAATGTAATTGTAATTGTGGCGACTTTATTAATCATGTGTCATGTCATGTTAATATGAAATTCATCTCATGAATTTAACCATCAAATCATGTGTCTAATTTTGTTATGATTTACGCTATTAGGCTGCATAACTTCATTTATTTGATGGGTCATTCCGCATTTGAGTAAACTAAGTACAAATATAGATTTTGATAAAAATTTCGTCAGCGATCAGTATAGCGACGTCGCAAAGCAATTTTTTTTTTCGGGCGCCATTATTTCCTACACGTATATATATATGCGATTTAAGTGTAAATAAATGACCTCATGCCATCTTATCTTTTTCTGATTGCCTCTTCAAAAAATTCGTTAAGATTTTTAATAAAAAAGGCATTGCCCCAGAGTAAAATTTGCTCAATGAATTGTAAATATAATTTAAGGAAGTTGGAAGAAAAATATCGAAAACATAGATAATAATAATAACTAAATACAACTTTCTTTCCGTGAGTAATTCCGTTCATCTTTGTCCGATTTGAGGTCATAAAATAAAAAATAAATAAATAAATATTTTAAAGGTTATCGTCTATCGACGAAAAAAAATACTATTAAAAATACTAAATAATTTGATTGTACTCAATTTCGTCACTGAATTAATCGACATTTCTGATGCGGTTCGGCGCAAATGGAGTTTAAGTGTAAATGACGATTGCCATTTATTGAGCGTCTCAGTTCAATCCATTCCAGTTTTAGATTTATTTATGTATTCCGGATTTGACGGATTTAAAATTTAAACAAATAAAAAAATAAAAGACTGCTAACAATAAAGTTGATATAAAACTGGCAATTCCTATCACTATCTGCATCATACTTTACGCTACTTGGGCAGTTTTTTTTTTTTTTCAGTTTTTGAATTCATGATCGATTTACACTAACACAGAAAATCCCAATTATTTTTATGTTATCTTATCAATTATTTAATGATATCGTCGCATTCAGCACTTTCATAGCTTAAATATTTTCTATGCACAAACAGTTCACTGACGAATGTTGTCAAAGACAGAAATGGATATAAGGCTTTCGATTTTATATTTAATTTTTTCACAAACCAGTGAGTAATTTTATACATATAATGAATGTGTTGAAATATTCTCAAGTGTTTACACAAATTCAAGTTCTCAGTCAACGTATTCCGGTTGAAAATAATGGCAATGAAAATTCGCCGATAGACCATCTGCTTTATATGGTTTCACTTAGACTAAACCGAATAGATGAAGGAAACTTTGGGAATGGTCATTTTAGTTCGGGCATTTTCATTGGTCGTACGGCTGCATTGACAGTAGCAACATGCTTCCATCAAAAGTAAGTAACGACACACGATTTCACGATATTAGCAATTTTCTTACATGAATAATTTTGTTTATAAGCAATGCTCTTTTGAATCCGATGAAGTAAGAATAGTTGGGGGAACTCAATTTCGTTATGAGCCCGAGAGATCGACATTTTCAGACATTCTTGAGGAAATCGTTATTCATGAGAATTTCAGCCGATCATCATTAGGAAATAATATTGCGATTGGTTATGTGAGTAAATATCGAGTTTTTTTTCTGGAGTATTTCAAAAAATTTCTTTTACATTAAATTCTGCAGTTGACCAATGCAATTCCTGAAAACAATATTCAGATAATGAGCCGAGAAAATATCGCTAGATTAACAGCACCAGAAGGGACTCTTTGCCAAATTTACGGTTGGGAATTAACAATTAATCTAGAGAATCGGCGCATTTACTTTCCGGCACTGTTGCAATTACAAAAAGAGATCGATGCAATATTCCACCGAACAAATTGACAACAACGACTCTTTGTGCTGGGCCCTATAACGTGAATGGCTGTGAGAAAGACGCTGGTGGGCCGATTGTTTGCGATGATATGCTTTATGGTATCATTGACTATCGTCCACCAGGTTGTACTGTTAATATAAATCGTCTTGGAACATATATTGATATCTCAAATTACTACGATTGGATTTCGGAGCGAAATTCGTCCACACAAAACTGTCTATTTCAGTGGAACAATTATTTTATTTTGTATCTTGATTATGAAAATACCTTAAGTAAAGTGTGAAAAATATTTTTATCAGTTTAACTCTAATTTTGTCTACATTTCCATTGTTTTCAGCATTAAATGATTAAAGGTGTACTTAACGATTTCCCGATTATACTCTATATTTTCATAGTTAATTGTTAGGTTCCAGTCGCTTCCAGCCAACCGAAAAGGTCAACGATAGACTGATAGACTGCAAATATTGATGACTCACTCATTGTTCATGCGAATTGATAAACACGCAACATGGAAATATTCAACAATGACATACGATTTTGTTATTTAACATTAATTTGAAGGCATCAAGAAAAAAAAATGTTTGCTTACAAACATCGTGTTATTATATTCAAATTTGAAAGTAAATATGATTTTTTTTTGCACATTCATTAATTGTGAAAATGAAAATTTCCGCGTTCTAAGATGATATTAAGTATTATGCAAGCTGAGCTGATTGAATTGCTGAAATGCCTTCATGATCATCAACGATCATAGCGATTTAATAACAATTGTGAACAATAAAGCAATAAATTTATACGATAATATTTGATAAATAGTTTTCGATTCCCGACATAAGTGGAAATATAATTATTGTTTATTTACGCAGATGAATAAGCAGTCTAACGAAAATATTATAAGGATATTAGGCACTCGTGTTATATAAATATCTCTCAGTTAGATAGATAAACTCAAGGTTGAGAGTGAGTTCATTCGATCAAATATAATGATGGTCACAAAAATTATAATTATCCCTCTTCTGACTTTTTTTTTTTGAAAGTCATTCGAATGATATTTTTTTATGAATAGTACAAAATCATTTTTTGCCGAAACACTTTGCAGATTTCTCGATTATAATGAAATGAAACTAATAATAAATCCCTTTAATTTTTATTACTTTCATATATATTCATATATTTAATACAGCAAATTCTTGGAAATTTCAACTAAAACAGATCAATTTTAAATAAGCTTGAAGAAGTTGATCCATCAATTTCCACAGCACACAGTGAAAAACATAAACAGGTCTTGATAGAAACATAAAGCGGAATTATCTATGTTATGTAATTTTTTAAGTGTCCATATGAAATGTTTACTTCCACACGGCCTTCAAATACCAAATCTTCTCGACCCATTTTACCATTTTTCTTCATCTGCTGCGTGCATTTTATTACCGAAACAGGTCTAAACGATGAACAACCGGCATTATATAAACATCGTTTTGGTCCACTCTTTTTGGATGACGCAAGTTCTAACTAACTTTTATTGTTCGACATCAACAAACCTTTACAACCTCCATCTATTAAACAAATTCAATTGTCCGTCCAAGAGGGGTTTTTTCCTGCTTTGAGACAGGTTTCTTTTCGTAAATGAAGCGTCGGTTATTCGCTTTATATTCGCTTGTTACTTAATTCACATTTAACACAAGAAAGATGTTTTTGAATGCTTCTGGAAATTCCCATAGAAAATCAGTTGAAATAAACAAACATAGATATTTAGGAAATGACATAGACAGATAGAAGTCGTTAAGTCAGCTGTGT
Organism: Propsilocerus akamusi; assembly: GCA_018397935.1. Taxonomy (NCBI): domain Eukaryota; kingdom Metazoa; phylum Arthropoda; class Insecta; order Diptera; family Chironomidae; genus Propsilocerus; species Propsilocerus akamusi. The sequence continues at coordinate 18,223 of JAFFZY010000060.1, forward strand.
AGTTAGAAAACTTTTCTCTGTAGAGTATATAGAAGATAAACTTTTGCTTTTTATTATTATGCTTAGTGAAAACTATTTAGACTTTTTTTTTAACAATTTCATAAATTCGTTAAAACATTTGACATTTAAATCGCCGACGAATGAACTTGAAATTTAAGCATTTTTTTTACACTCGATATTTATCATAACCATGCTCAACGCGACATCAAAAACAACTTACCTCCAAGCTGATCAATTAAAAGGCCCAGCAACTTTGCTTAAAATAATTGTGGTTTACTTGTTATAAATTCGTAAAATTTACACACTTTTTAAGCAACAACATTGAGCAATATAATTAACAAAGAAATGTTTTCTTTTCGCTTGAACCTTTTTCTTTTACTTTACGTTTTGGATTATTTTTTTTCTTCTGCTTTATACACCTATTGATCCACTTTCGAATCTGAATGTAAATGTAAAATGCTCAATGTAAAATTCCCAATTCAAATTTAAACTTTTTAATGTTTTGTACCAATTATTTCACCATAAGAAATAACAATAATAATAATTTTGCAACGAGACGATTAAATCGCTATAAAATTGTGTTTGCTTTTATCGAGAGACGCAAAACAGAAGTAAAAATATTTTCATCTCACTGCGATCAACTTTGCTGTGAATGGCAAACAAAAATAAAGCGAACATTAAAAAAAAAAACTTTCAACCACCACGATCGACACGACACTGAAAACAGAATTAAAAACTGAAAATGAACTAACAAATTGTTTGTCTTCATTTTTTGCCAGTTTGACAGTGTATTCGATTTTAATTACAAATGTAGATGTCGAGCGAGAGTTTGTAAATGAAAATGGAGAGGAAAGAGTTAAATTGATTTGATTTCCAATTTATTGAATAAATTTAGGTGAATTTTTTTCCCACCACTTTTTCACTTTTCAACACTTCGTTAGATATTTTTTTACAATGTTCCTTCTTCAAATATTGATTCCAGTTCCGAAATATTTCTTTGTTCAAATTAGATGTTGTTGTTAGATAAAAGACTGACTGATTATGAGATAAACTCGAATTTTTTGCTGCGAGATCATCACTTGAATTCGTATCAAATGTCAAAATGCTGTTAATTAAATTAAATAATTGTTTTTTATTCAGTTGTCAACATAAGTTTAAAAACAATGCGACACTACTATTCTTTCAAAAATATAGGTTGAAATTTTTATTTTTATTTATTTTGCCATAGTGAACATCTTGAAAAAGAAAAGCATTATGTAGCGATTTGTTTCCTTTAAATTTGAAGATTCGAACTCATTTCAAAAAAGTATTTAAAGCATTTAAAACCAAAAGGAAGAAGAATCATTTAACAGAAATTCTTGAAATCAAGTTTCAAATCACTGAAACTTTTATTTTATTTTAACAAAATGTTGTTATAAAGGTGAAAATGTGTTGAAAGTTATAACATGTTTAACGCACTCTTATACTGCTTAAGCATTCTGAATTCCTGCTCTAGTGTTACCGTCAAGTATTCATCATCGTCATCCAAATGTTCCAAATCTTTTGACAAATCTGCAAATGCAGTCTCTTGCTGCTGTTTTAACGACTTTCTTTTCTCTGCGATTTCAGTGGCATCAACATTTGAGCATGGCGTGACTGATGAAGTACCTGACTGCATACCGAGTAGCGCTTGAGGATTATGTTTTCCTTCTTGCATTTCTAGTAAGTAATTAATTCACGCATCAAGATTGTTGAGATTCATTTTTAGAACATGCGCAGATAGCGTCGCATCAAAGCCAAGAGTAACTAACTATTTTTATTAAACAATTATTGTAGCTATAAGATTAAAAAAAAAAAAAAACTTTTCAACTCATTTGCTCAATCAGATCCTGTTGCGGTTTTATAATCGATACCAACTCTTCTTTCAGCTGGGTTTGACTGGTTTGAAGAAGACTTAAGGATTTTTCAATGTCGTTATCACACTTTTTTAAGGCTAGGGCACATACTGCTTGTGGGTATCCCATGTCTATTAACGTATGAAGTGTTCGGGGGTTCACAAATCCTGAAACTCCCAACTCATTAAGAAACGATTCCATCAGACGTTCTTTCTTGCCTAATTTCTCAGAGTTAAATGAGCTTCGAAGACCAGTAATTGCTTCATTTCTATTGTAGCCCATTTCAATTAATGTTGAAACATTTTCAACATCAACATGGAGCTCCTGAATTTCTCTTTCGGCCACAGAGAACATTGCATTCGCTTCGCTTCTTCGATTTAGATGGAAAAGCAATATTGCTTGCATTAAATGTAAACGAAGGATAAGCGCCTTTTCACTTGCGGATGATCCCTTGATCGATTCAAGACGTTGATAGTTTTCTCCATAGCTTCGTTTGAAACTAGTCTCAAGCCGTCTTTGTGCATCCGGAAGCTGCATAATGCTTTTAAGACACAAATAGCACCAAACAATGTCCAAATTGAGAATAGCTACATTGTCAATACTGTTTATCAAATCTGATTGGCATGGTTGCAGTTCACCGTCAGCTTCCAAGAACAATATGAGAGCCTCCGCGTAGTTTTCTTTTTTCAGTTGTACTCGTCCTTTCTCGTGGAGTAGCAAAGCAATCGTAATTTTTTCTTCTCATCCTCAGGCAGATGAATTGGTTTTCCGGACTGATCCTCGAGCTACAGATAAAAAATTATTAAATATGACGTTACGTATGTGACAATTATAAATATATTGCCTTAAGGAACTGGTATTTATCGCTTTTTAACAGCAGTTCTGCTTCACTACGGATTTTCTGAATGCGATTGTGAAATTCGACGTCATTTAGTGATGGCTCGTTTAGGTATAGGGCCATAATCTGTTGAAAGTTTTTGATATTCTGTTGCGTCAGCGACAGTCCATTAACGAGGAATTTTCCGTTAGCGATTATTTTCAGTCTGCATAATAACACTGTTGGGATCATTTATACCTGATAAGTTTGTAATAGATTTACTTATCACTAGTGATTCCCAGGTCGATACCCAACCGTTCAGCTACGATTTGTTGAAGTGTCAATAGTTAATGCTTCTTGAAGATTTATTAATTTCGTGCCCCCTACCTCTTTGCACGGTACACGAATTTTTAGTGTTGCAACACCTAAAAATAATTTTATCGTCACCATAAATAAAATTTTATGAGAAAATGTCGACTCATCGGATTCCTTAAAATTTTCAATGGACTTCAATTTATCAACTGCATGATTTTGGAGCTCATTGAGAGCTGCCTGACACAATTCTTGTTTTATGTTTGACTGTTGGCTTAAGATAATTGCCAAACTCTAAGAAACAATAAGACAATAAATGGGATTTGGATATTTCTGACTGTTTTTATTTTTACCTTCATTTCTTCGTCATTCGAAGCTCCATTGACAGAGTAAGGTTCCTCCCACAACTTGATGGCATTCTGATTCAGAAACCCTCGAGCTTGAATCAGGATGTTCTCATAGCTCAATTCACAACTCATTTATAAACTTTTTAATCAATTTCGTACCACGTAAACAAAGAAACAGTCTGTAACGTAAACAAACAATCAGTCTGCTATTATGGAACGATTTTTTCGATAATTAAAAATGTTTAAACTTCTATGTACTAATACTATCAAACTACTAAGTAATTATATTCTCAATTATACTTAATTAAGAAAGCATAAGTTTTTTATCTTTCTCTGAGTTCAGATTTAAAAATTTCAAATATTTTATTATTCAAAACACTGGTATTAACCCTACAGAGAAATAGGGTAGCGCACATAAAATGAGCCAGTCGAAAAGTTCCTTGGAGAGTTATCTCGAATGAGAAATTCGAGAGAAAAAAATTTCAGGAAAATAAAAAAAATTACGATTTTGGGATAGAATACAAGTTTTAAAAAAATCTTTAAACCAATACCCTCCCGCCACTTCGCCAATACCGAATATCCAAGATCCATGAGAAAAACGGAGAGTGAACATGATTAAAAAAAAGATCCGCGGTTCCTACTTACTTTTCCGGTAAAACTACTCGCTACTTATTACTCGAGTAGTTAGTCAGATACTCGAAAATACTCGAGTAGTCAATTATTAGCAAATTTACCGTCAAAACTCAAAAATTTCAAAGAAGGTTTTTGACTTATTGCAAAAATGACACCAAAATCAGCAATTTATTGTCATTATACTGATGAGGTCATCAAGAGTGGTTACATGAAATGTAAATACTGCTCAAAGGAATTGTTTTAAGTGGTTTTGAAGGCATTTTATTTTTTAATTCCACATTTCTTTCATTAGAAATTTGCAACAAATTTAAAAGGTCAGATTCAGGTCTTGGTTTTTTATTAAAAAGTAATAAAAAATATTTTTATAATGGTACTCGTTTACTCGAGTACTACTTACTTACTACTCGAGTAGGCCAGATTTTAAAAAACTACTCGGTACTGACTACTCGAGTAGTGAAAATTGGTCGAGTAGGAGCCTCTGCTCCAGAGCCTAAAGCAGTGTCGGCCAACGTTTTTCGGATCGCGGCGCACTAAACCAATTTTTGAAGAGTTGGCAAAAAAATATGAAATTTGGAATTTTCAGGAATAAATTCGAAAAATGTCACATGTAAAATGTCCACATTTCTAGAAATGTACACATGTAAAATGTCACATTTTTCGAAGACTAAAACAGTAGAAAAATGTGACATTTCAAAATGTCACGCCTGTGGCATAAACGTTGTTATAAATTTTATGCAATATTATAAATTTTATAACAAAAGTGGCATAAATGCAGAAAAGCAAAATGTCCGATAACGAAAATTTAAAACAATTGCTCCTGCAAATTTCTAAAAACGTTTGGAAGTGCAAAATTTGATTTTTATTACTTTGCTAATTTGCTTATTTAAATAAAAAATATTTATTTACATTTATTTCAGAATTATTTCAAAATCTGCATACCTATGTGGTTGGAATGTGTACATTTTTAAAAATGTGTGCATGTGCAATGTGTATATTTTTCAAAATGTGTGAATGTAAAATGTCGCATTTTGTTTTCTGTCGAAAAATCTCACATGTGGAAATCTGACGTGTGCGGAAAAAAATGTGTAAATGCCAACTCTGAATTTTTGTATGTAATTTTGGTGCGCCGTGGCGTACTACCATACGATTTCCAAATCTCTCGCGGCCGCGGCGCACCGGTTGTCGACATTGGCCTAAAGCAATATTTGAGGAAAAAACTCTGTAAACAACTAAACAACTCCGTCCCTGAACAAAAAATTCTGCCAGTTTCTCTTTTTCTCTTTCGGCAATTATTTCAGTGGAACTGAAGCATTTTAAAAGCAAAAAAAAAAATTAGCAGGCAAATCAGTTTCAGTTGTTCAATTGATTTTTTATGATATGATGGTGGAATTATAGTTTTTTTCAAAATCATTGGTGAATGAATATTCTTGAAATTTAAAGAAAGTACAAAAATACAACCCCATGAATGTAATTAAACCATATAGAAATGATATAGTCGTCTTTTCTATATGAATTAAACCAAGTAAAAATATAAGAACATCAATAAAATAAACGAAATTGCAACAATGGAAAATTGTGCTTATACAACAATAGTCAATCAATGATTATTATTTATTTTATTTTTTCATCCTGACCTTTGTTTGCGACAATTAAATTGACTTATGATTAACCTTTCATTCTATTTGTATTTAATATATTTCAGTTAATATATGTTTTTACAAGAGAGTAAAAATTTCGCCACATCTGTGACATCTGTGCAAATTAATAAGATACTTTTTTCAAGACTTTTTTCAACTTGTAAAAATATGTATCTGAGAATATAGGAATAAATGTAGAAGAAAAAAAAATCTCGCACTAAACTTGCGTCACAGTGACGTTTCATTACTTTCATTGCTGTATTAGCCAATAAGCTCACCACCCTATCCAAATGTATGCCAAAGTCATTGTTGGATTTACGAAAGCAAAAGAGTTAAGTGAATTAAATTTGTGTCGAAAGCCTTACTGTCTTCAAATGGTAACACCAAATCTGCAAAAAAGTCATAAGCATTAGTAGGAAGACAGTAAGGATTTTTGTAACACTTGTGGTTACATTCATGTTTCAAGTGCATCCCAACTTAATTGTCGTGCCAATATTAATAAATTAAAAGGGAAATTTGACTCCACACGTATGTCAGTATTTAGTATTGCTCGAAATATGAATTTGTAATTATGTTTCTAAAGTATAGTAAGTGCCACTAAAGCTAGATATTCTGATATTTCTGAATGGTTCTAGGGATTGCATAATTGTAGCTTCAGGCGAATCCTATTATAAAGACGGCAAAAACGGCGCGCTTATAAATATGTCGAAGCGCGAGAGACTTGCGGCCATTTGACTCTCAGCCTTTTTTTTCTTTAACTCGTTATTGAAAGAAATTTTTGGAAAATATGTATCAAGATATATGTGAACAAATGTTTTGAACTGATCCAATGTTTTGATAAGGGAAAAACGTCATATCTAATTTAAGCCTTACACACGCAACTTTTTATCTCTAATAGAAAAAGGCGACAACATTTCGATTTCGATTTCAGTTGGCTTTCGGTGTTTAACGATTTTATTGTCGTTTAAAAAGTTGGCTACCTGACATCATTTATTAGTTAAGGTGAGCATTAAAACGTAATTTACCGAGTAATTATTTTATCATATCCTAGATTTAGTGAGTAATTTGCAATTGCTTATATTTTGGTTTTATTAAATTTTGAGTTCATACTTTCATATATTTTCCTACAACTTCAAAAATTTGTAGTCAGTGCAGATATAAAAACTAGTAAATCAAAAAAAAATTCTTTTTTCAAATCCATGCTTTAAGCGAGCAGAATTCTATTGGGCCTAGAAATTTTTGTAGAAGGAAAAATTACTATTATATTTTTATAAAATTTATTAAATTAACAGTAATCATTTAAATCTTTTGTAGAAGGGAAAATTTCATACAAATACATGAAATCAGCATGTATATACGCATTCCATGTACGCAGAATACTTATGCACCTTCATAAGAGAAAAAAAATGTGGAGACACCAATACATCCATAGAAAAATGTATGGAGAAATGAAAATTGAATTTAAGTTAACTTAACTAACTTTTTTCGGACAAATTTTTGAATTTTCATGTGCTGTCATCGGAAATGAGTAAGTGTTCAAAATTTGAAGAGAATTGGTTGAGAAAAAGGCACTAAAAAATCGATTTGTAAATTTGTGGCAAACATATATATATAGAAAGCAAGCTAATATAAAGCATGGAAAAAGAGTAGAAAACTACTTAAAAAAAAAAAATTAGTCCCCTAGAGGATTTAAACAACTTTAAATGGAAATCGGTTACCAAAATCGATAACGGAATCGAAAACTCGCGAATGATAAAAAAAATCGCTTAAATGACTAAGATATTAGCAATCTGATAAGATAGTGAAGCTGACAATTTAATCATTCTTATATATAAACGTCTAGATCTGTGATTATGATTCTCCCTAACGCTCGCATGCGAGACTTGCATACAAATGTTTTCTCGCATCCAAGACACAAAATTTTTTTCGCATCCAAGACACAAAATTTTGCGGGGTGGCAGGGGGTGGATAGTTTATCGAGAGATCCTTAATTAATTTCTTTTTGTCAAATAATAAAACCAATTAATTTTAACAAAGAAAATGTTTGATTATTTATTTAACGGGCGCTGAGGCGCCTTACTACTACTAGTATATTTATAATTTATAACACCTTGCATCATAATTTATAACGACTGAGAAATTGAGAAAGAAAGTTTTGATTGCTAATAGAAAAAATTAAAAATCATAACATGTTTGCACGATCCAAAATGCTAATCTATAGTTCAGTAGTGTTGAAGCCAAAACATATTTTCCACGAACAATTTTTCTATTTAGATACACATATTATTTATTAACATAAAAAGTTCGAAAAGCTTTTTTATACAGTCAAGGACATTTAATCTATGTCCAAACCATATTTATGTTTTTGGATTTTCAGAGTGTGATGCCAAAATAACGTCAAAATGGAATAAGTTTCGTCTACTAATGTGGAAGAATTTTAAAATTCAGTGGCGCCATCCAATCCAAACGGTTCTTGAAATTGCAATACCAGTAAAAGAAATTGAAAAATTATTAATTTAACTGTCCAATTAGCTAAAACTGTTGTCCTATTCAAATTGTGAAATAAATTAATCAAAGATTTGTAAAAAATTGTCTTTTTTTGCAGGTCTTATTTAGTGCCCTGTTAGTACTAATTCGGAGTTTAGTGACTCCTGATATATTTCCGAATCCAATGACTTTTCCCTCGTTGCCACTTAGCGATATTAGTCAAGCATTGTGAGTGTTTTTGTTGATTGATTTTATCATTTGTAATCATTCAACTGTGTTTTAATAGAGAAATACCGGCACGACGAGTTGCTATGAAAATGATTTCATTGTAAGTTCAAAATTTAAATAATTCATGTATTCTTCTTATATCCTGAATATTTTATAATTGTGCTGAACTTAGTAAAAGCCTAAATACATCAGCAATCAGAAACTTCTCTAATGAAATCGTTTACTCGCCGGAAAATAAGGAGCTGGAAATTATGATGTCAATTGTCCGAAAAGCTGTTACACCTTTGCTAAAAGTATATTCGGTTCGAAGTTCCGCTGAATTGGCTCCAAGATTAGCTCAACATAATTCTTATGTCGGGATAGAATTTCCCGATTCTTATGCGGTAAGCTTAATCATATTTTTCTCAGAAAATATTTGATTGCTGCAAATATTTCTTCAGAATATTACACAGCTACCTGATCATATCTCCTACTCACTACGTTATCCAGGAGAACTAAGAAGAACCGGTGGCGCTATGAACCCATTATGGTTTAATTGGCGTACTGATTTTCTATTTCCAATGTAAGCTATTGCTCAAGTTCTCCAAAATATTTCCATAAATTTAATTATTTCGTACCTTAAAGGTTTCAGCCTAGAAATTGGGGAGTTGATCATGATGGCTCTCCTGCCGGCTATTATGTCGAAGCATTTCTATTCATTCAACAGTTTATATTCAAAGCCTTTTCTGAAATGAAAAATTATGCTCAAATGAATTTAACTGAAATCCCACAAATTCACATCAGGAAATTTCCGTATCCACCTTTCGTGTTTGATGTTCTGTTGCAAGGCCTACAAACGCTCGTATCACTTTTCATTTTACTGAGTTTCGTATACCCATGCATTAACATCATAAAATATATAACAATTGAGAAGGAAAATCAGCTTAAAGAGGCAATGAAAATTATGGGATTAGAGAGTGGACTTCATTGGTTGGCATGGTTCCTTAAATGCTTCATCTATATGTTCATCACAGTTACATTGATGGTGATTCTTCTTAAGACAAGATGGTATGGTGCAGACAATCCTAATTCAGTTTTCACATATAGCTCAGGAACAGCACTTTGGATGTTTCTGCTTGTCTACAGTATCACAACTATAACATTTTGCTTCATGATCAGCGTTTTTTTCTCGAAGGCAAACACAGCGAGTGCAATTGCTGGTTTAATCTGGTTTCTGACCTATACACCTTACACCTTCATCCAACAACGCTATGATACAATATCTCTTGTAACAAAACTTTCATTATCGCTATTTTCAAACACTGCCATGGCCTTAGGATTTAATGTTGTTATACGATATGAAGGAACGCAAGAAGGACTTCAGTGGCACAATATTTTTACACCGGTAACGATTGATGACGATTTTCATCTGGGACATGTTCTTATAATGTTGATTTTTGATGCCTTCCTATATCTTATGATTGCCCTATATGTGGAAAAATTTCCCTGGTGATTACGGCGTGCCTGAAAAGTGGAATTATATATTTACAACAAAATTCTGGTGCAATTCATATGAATACAAAGGTGTTCAAGATACTAACGCAAACGGCAACAGCCATATTGTAAATGAAAACTATGAAACAGATCCAAAGAATAGAACGGCAGGTGTGAAAATTAGTTCGCTTCGAAAGGTAGTTGACAAAAATAAATTATTCGATAAATACATTTTCGATAAATGTTCGTTCATCAAAAAAAAATAAATATATTTTTTTTTGTTTAGAGTGGGATCCGATAACGTTGAAAACAATTCAAACGGACATATTATAGAGCCTAAAAATGGTAACGCTAATGAATCAGAATGCGCTGATGAACATGTGAATTTTTGTAGGTTTTGTTTTTGTTATTACATATTGTTCATAGCTAATTAAAATTTCTTCGCGTATTTCCTTTCAGATAATTATTCCGACACATTGACTTTACTATCAGGAGCACGTCTGCACTTTAATCAGTTTATGGCTTTGATGGAGAAAAAGGTTCTGAATTCTTGGCGCAATCTTTTGCTGCTTTTTATTCAGATATTGATTCCGGTTTCGTTTATTTCGATTACCATCATCATGGTTCGATCTTGGAGTGGAAATCGGGACTTACCTCCGTTGAAGCTTAACATAAGGACATATGAGCCAACAGTAACAACGGTTCAATTCGATCCGACTGTATGGACGGACTCTATTGTGAGTCAAATAAACGAAAATTATAGGAGACAATTTAACGGCTTGCGAAATAACAATTTCGAGCTTGAGACTATTACGCGTGACATGACATCTCATTTCCTTCAAATATCAGGAAAATTTTGGCTCGAGTTAATCGACGATATTTGTTTGGTGCCACTATTGAAACGCCAAATATAACTGTGTGGTTTAATAATCAGCCATATCACACGCCACCAATTAGCTTGGGAATGATGCACAATGCTATTGTAAAAATGATTTCGAACGGAAATTGCAGCATCTCGGTTACAAATAAACCGTTGCCTTATAGAGCCGAATCGAGAATGCTGATGCTACAAGCTGGAAACAACCTTGGGTTTCTACTGTCTTTCAGTGTTGGTTTTGCAATGGCTTTTGTTGCACCATTTTTCATCATCGCCTACATCAAGGAGCGTGTGACAAAAGCAAAGCTCTTACAATTCGTCAGCGGCATAAACGTATTGATGTACTGGATAACAGCATTCATTTGGGATTATTTGATTATCATCTTTATAAGTTTGCTTGTGACAATTACAATTGGTGCTTTTCAAGAACAAGGTAATATAAAAAATAATTGTGTAAAGAGACCTGCTGTTTAAATGATAATAATGATTTTTTTTATTTAAGGCTATTCAACATTTGAGCAACTTGGACGTATTTATTTTGTTTGATTTTGTTTGGATTTGCGGTTTACCAATCATCTACATTGCGGCATTTTTCTTCAATGCACCCGCATCTGGATTCACTAACATGTCAAATATTTTCATTTTCTTGGGTGCGGCAATGCATGCGGTAGTTTTTAGTATGCGCTTGAAGGATTTAACCTGCGACATGTGGCCGACACTTTGACATGGATTTTTCTAATAGTTCCACACTTTTCATTGAGTAATGCATTCAGCAGCATACACTTGGTCAATGAGTTTATAGATATTTGTGACCGACAGTGTACCATGTTGGGTATTTGCGATCCACAAAAACAATGTGAAGTCAATGCAAGATGCTGCAGTAAGATTACTTTAAGATAAATCCCATTTTCTGCTTTAACCAACAAGTACTTTGATGTTCATTACAGATCTTGATTACTTTTCATGGGAGGAACCTGGCATTCTTCGGAATGTAGTATATTTCGTCTCTGTCGGTGTTTTTGCATTTACAGTCTTGTTTCTTGTTGAATTCAGAATACTTGAAGTATTTTACTATCAGGTCAGAAGGATTTATCGTGCAGCTGTTGGCATTTGTTGCAAGCGATTCTTGAGAAAACTACCTGAGCCTGAATTCGCATGCGATTACGATGCAGATGTTAAATTTGAAAATGACAGAATCAACGCAATGTTACCGGTTGATCATCAAAATTACAATTTGGTCATGAAGAATATGACACGATACTACAAAGATTTCTTAGCCGTAAATCAACTCTGTGTTGGAATTAAACATTCTGAATGTTTTGGGTTGCTTGGAGGTAAACAATTTTCATATATTTCTTAAGAATTTACTAATTTGTTTAATTTTAGTGAATGGCGCGAGAAAAACTTCAACTTTCAAGATGTTGACTGGCATATAAAGATATATATATCACATGGTGAAGGAATGGTGCAAGGAATTAGTTTAAAATCAAATATGAAAGAAGTTCATCAGAGAATCGGTTACTGTCCGCAATTTGACGCATTGATTGATGATTTGACGGGACGTGAAACGCTTCGACTGTTTGCCCTCAGTCGAGGAATACCAAAGTTCAAATTAAAGCATGTTATTAATAAGTTGTCGAGTGACTTAAACTTTGCTAAACATCTTGACAAGCAAGTCAAAGCTTACAGTGGTGGCAACAAAAGAAACTTTCGACTGCAGTTGCACTGCTTGGCAATCCGGTCATAGTTTATCTTGATGAACCAACTACGGGTATGGACCCGGGAGCGAAAAGAAATCTTTGGGATGTGATGTGCAATGTTAGAGATTCAGGGAAAATTATTGTTCTGACATCACATAGCATGGAAAAATGTGAGCAATAGATTTGTTAATTAATTTCAATTACTTAAGCAGAAAAATATTAAAAATCATAGATAGATACCTACTACCAAATAATATATACGAATACGATATTACTAAACGTAAACTTGTTTGTTACAGGTGAAGCTCTGTGCACAAGGCTGGCTATAATGGTTAATGGAGAATTTAAATGTTTGGGTTCCACACAACATTTGAAGAATAAATTCGGTGAAGGTTTCATACTAACAGTTAAGCTCAGCAAACGCAAGCCAACCGACAGCAACGATCAAACAGACTCTGAAGAAATGATTAGTGAGAAAATTGCCGTTCGCGAATTTATCGAGCAAGAATTTCATCAAGTCGTTCAAAAGTAAGTAGATAATCCTTTATTAACTTTTAATGCCACCTTCTAAATTAATTTCCTTTTCAGACAAGAGTATTATGACATGCTGACATTCAATCAACTCCCAGATGGTTTTTCTAGCATGAGTGTCAACTGAACCGCACGGCTCATCTAATATCACTAAATTTGGTGAACCAATAAATGCAATGGCAATACACAATCGGCGCTTATATCCTCCAGATAATTCACAAACACGATAGTTCTTAAATTTTCCCAGTTCATATTGTTCATCACTCGACGAACTTCCAAACTAAAATTCTTTGTAAGTTTAATTTTGACATAAAGCTGTAGATGTTCTTTGGCTGTTAAATTCGGTATTAGCACGTTGCTCTGTGAACATAAACCGATTTGTTCTTGATGGTTTCGGAAACCCGTAATTAGGTCATAGTCAAGTGGCAAGTCAACCTCGCCAAATGATGGATGTAACTGGCCAGAAAGCATTTTTATAATTGTTGATTTTCCAGCACCATTCGGCCGAGTAAGCAGAGAATTTCGTCTCTTTTAAAGCTAATTGAACTCGTCTGAAACAACAACATATTTAATTTTCTCCAAATTTGTACTATGCATTTTGCTTACCTGTCGAATATTTTTGATACAGAGAACCAATTATTGCATATAAAGCCATATCAAATACAATCATAAGAATTCCAAATTTAAAGTCATTTTCTGCGAAACTACCGGAGAAAGCATTTGCAAATGTCAAACTTCTTTCTTGCAGTTCGGTTCTTAAGATGTAATGCCATGCGTAACAAAATGCAGTTGATAAAGACAAACTTGTAACAATTTTTCCAAAAACATTCATCACAGTTCCAAGTGATATTATAATAATGTACGGAAGGAATGTCATGAAAAATAGTATCACTGTTGAAACGGAACCAATACTTGCAGTTGAAAAGAATGTTGATGACATAAAGCTGAAACAAGATAATTTTGAAGTTTTAAACTGTTTATTGCTTAAAGGTAATTGAAAAATAATAATAACAAGCTTACCAAAATGAGATCACTGAAAGACCGAATATCAGAAGGTACAAATAAATGAGCAATGATTGGCATATTGCATAATTCCACCAACGCTACCAGAAACACAATTGCCAATTCAACAAATCTTGTTCGTGATGAAATCAACGAATAACGATCTATTCAAAAATTGCCATGCAAGGCACAGGAGTATTCATTTTTTCCAATCATGTGCGAGTCATACATTTTTATATCCTTGTCAAAAATAATTAATAAAAGACATTCGTAAGACCTTTAGGAAGAGTAAAACATTGAGTTTAGAGCCATACGTCATTCTACGCCAGTGGAATATCGTTTTCCATATAATTACAGTCCATTTTCAGAGCTAAGTGTGCCAAAGGGTTTATTCTTATACGCAACACAAAATTTGGTCATTCGAGCAGATATATAAAGGTCTTAAATCATAAAAAGCCCGTTCATTCGATAAGACAGTGCCCGCGAATGTAATATGTTAAAGTTTTAAGTCGTAAAAAGTCTTGAAAGTCAAAGAAATCATCGAGTCAGTGCAAGGAGTCATAGTTTCGAAAAGATTCTAGAAGGGTTGAATCCTAACCTAAAAATTTTATAAAAAGTGTAATCGAGCCAGTGAATAAACAAAGTCACTAGAAGTTATTTCAAAAAACTAGAATCGCTAATTGCCTTTAAAGAGTCATCATGTCTGCGAAACGAGAAGCTGATATGAAAAAACTGATAGTAACAATGGAAACTATCCTGGAAGATTTTTCTTCCCATGAATCATTTGCAAAGGAAGTTACCAACGAGTCATACGATTATGAAGAAATCGAATTTAGATTCGATGAAGCAAAACCATTATACGAGAAATACATGACGCTTATCTGAAACTGTATCATTGTGTCAATGAAAACGACAAGAGTAGCACGTGAACTCTCAGAGATTTCCAGAAGCGTTATTTCAAAACAATCGCATTACTCAAGAAGTTATTGACCCATCAAGATAGTTCAACAATCAACAACAACCAAATGTATCACATCAGTGCCACATAATGCATCAGCCAAAATTCATCTTCCAAAAAGGAAATTCCCAATTTGATGGAAATATTGAACAATGGCTAAGATTTAAGGACATATTCGAGTCACTTATTCATAATAACGTAATCGTTGAAGGAATCCAGAAGTTTCATTACTTGAAAGAGCAATTAAACTGCCGGATAAAGAAGTCATGTGCTAGATACATTCACGTCGCTGAAGAGTTTTATGAAGATGCATGGAAGGCTGGTAAAAATCGGTATCATGATATAGAAAATCAAATCAAACATCTGTCGAGTATCATGAATGTAAAGCCTATGTCTGGAGAAATGGCAAGTGAAATCAGAAGGATTATCGACACTTATTCGTCACATCTGAACTCATTAAAAGCATTAGGGTCACCAATCGAATATTGGGATGATATGATCGTTCATATTGTGGTCCAGAAGTTGGATGATGAGACTGGTAAATGGTGGCATTTACACAATCAATCTGACTCACCATCTTGGAGTGATCTTCTCGAATTTCTCACAAGACGATGGAGAAGCATAGATGTCATAACACCAGCAAAGAGACCTCCACAAAAGTTAAGCGATGTAAAACCACAAATTCAGTTCAAGCCAGCAAAGACCCACTTTGCTAATGAAATCAACCATCATTTAATGCAGCAGTCAGATCAGTGCCCATCTTGTAATAAAAATCATTTCCTGTATAAGTGTCCAACATTTTTCCAAATGAAGCCTGAAGCCAGAATGGAATTTATCAAGAAACTACGTCTCTGTATGAAATGTTCAGCAAAACAACATATTGCTTCCAGCTTGCTTAATCCAAGCCGGTGCAAAATTTAATGGAAATCACCTACGATGATTCATACAAGCCGTCTATCATATTCAAATGGAAATTCCAGCAGCAAGAAATTCACCATCAGCACCGAGTCAAGGTCAAATGCCTATCAAGCACAAACAGTCAATCAATTCGATGAACCAACAGCAGAATCAAGTCAAAACATTTGTGCCGTCGCAAATTTGGCACAATCTAGCCACATTTCTAATTGTGCTACTTATCATCAAAACATTTGAATTGAGAAAACAAACCTTATTGTCAACAGCATAATTGAAATCGCAGACTACATGGAAAATTTCACAATGTCGTGCACTTCTAGATCAAGGTTCAGACACAACTTTCATCACCAGTAAACTTGCTAACAAACTGCAACTCAATCTCAAAAATGTTTTCATGCCTTTGTCAGGAATTGAGGAAAGAATATCAGTTTGTTAAACAGCACACATCAACAGTATAAGCTCCAGTACAGCGACTTCAAAAGAACATTAGAGTTTTCAATTCTCAATAACATCACTGGAAGATACCTACATATCATTTAATCCAAGTCAATTTAAAATACCAACAACTTCAAGTTAGCCGATCCAACATTTTATGAATCCTCGGCCATAGATATCCTCTTAAATGTTAGTTTATTTTACGATTGTTTGCTGGATGGTAAAATGAGAATTGATGGCCCCATAATGATCACACATCATTTGGATGGATCTTAGGTGGAGATTTTTGTGAGCCAAATCATTCCTCAACCTCACTTTTATCATGTCTTGCTAAGTCACACTGGGCATGGAGGAATTTGATTCAAAATAGAAAAGTTTCTGGACATTAGAGAATTATGAACCAAAAGAGCCACTCTACTCCAGAAGAAAGTATTGTGAGACATGTACAGCGCTACAACGACACGAGACAAAATGGTCGCTATATTGTGCAAATTCCATTCAAGGAAAATCTCAACTATTGGGCAACACCATAAGAATGCCACACGTTGTTTGTTTCAACAAGAAGCCATGTTGCTCAAAAATCCACAAAGCCGAGAATTACATAACAAATTTATGCAAGAATACATAAAGCTTGGACACATAAAGGAAGTCAGACCAATGCCAAATGAACCCTGCTACTATTTGCCACATCACGGTGTACTGAAAGAGTCGAGCACATCCACAAAGTGGCGAGAAGTATTCAATGGCTCATCCAAATCTGAACCTGGAGTGTCACTGAATGACGTCACTTGTGTGGGACCAACAATTCAGCCAGAAACGTTTGACATCCTTATTAGATTTCGTGAGCATCAATTCGTCTTAAAGTCTGATATTGAAAAAATGTACCGTCAGATTAATGTTATTGAAGAGCATCAACCGTTTCAACGAATCTTGTGGCGTGCTGACAAGAACGAGCCAATCAAGCATTTCAATTTGCTAACAGTCACGTATGGAACTGGAAGTGCTCCATTTCTGTCCGCCAGAACCATTAAAGCAACTGCAATGAAAACGAGTCAAAATTTCCTGAAGCTTGCAAAATTATTCAAAATTCAATTTTCGTAGACGATTGTCTTTTGGATGTGAAACGATTGAAGAATGTCGTCACGACGGGATGAATTAATTACAATCATGCAATCTGCAAAATGCCATTGCGAAAATGGTCATCGACGACGAACGTTTGTTGATGTGTTTAGCCCGCGTCTGAAATCGAGCCAACCAATGAGGATTCAACAATCAAAGCCCTCGGTTTAAGATGGAATCCGAAACTGATAAATTTTCATACAATTAAAGCCAAGCAAGATCGAAAGTCACAAAAGCTTCCGTTTTATCAGAAATTGCCAGCATTTATGATCCTATTGGATATAACGCCTGTTACCATGAAAGCCAAGCTGGTCTGAAGAAGCTTGGGAGTCAAACTCAATTGGAATGAAGAACTTCCTGATAATGAAGGAATGAATGGATTGAATCCGAAAAACATTCACGAAATTAAACACCATCAAAATCGATCGTAATGCTTATATAGCAAATCCAATCACATCAATATTACGGATTTTGTGACGCGTCAATTGTTGGATATGGAGCCAATGCCTATTATCAGATCTACAGATTCATTCGGAAATTCAAAAACAACTTTGATTTGTGCTAAGTCACGCGTTGCACCAGTAAAACAAAAATCATTAGCAAGACTTGAATTATGCGGCGCAGTATTTTTATCAAAACTGACACAACGCCTGTTAAAAACCATCACCGTTCCAATATCAAGAGTCAATTTGAATACTGATTCACGATTACACTTTGTTGGATAAAAATGATTCCAGCAAACTGTCAACCTTCGTCGGTAATCGTGTTGCAGTCATTCAAGAAACAACTGAAAATTTCAATTGGAGTAATGGCGTAGTAATGAAAATCCAGCCGACATAATTTCACGTGGATCATGCCTGATCAATTAACTAATTCTGATCTTGTGGAATGGCCCATCTACTTCAATCAACCGGAATCGGAATGGCTGACCAATAATGAAAATCGACAATGAAGATCCTGAATCACCAATGAATTGCGCAAGACTTTCACGTTAATTAAGTGTCTTCACTAATCGAATTTATTGAGACTAGATTCAGTCGACTGAATATTCTCATACGCTCATTGCCATCATCTTACGATTCATTGCAAGTGCCAGAAAACACGTCAGAAAATTCCTGGTCCTGTAACACTCGATGAGATTGAAGCCTCTGAAACAGCAATCATCAAATTATTCAACAACATTTTTCACCAAAGAATATAAAGCATTACAAGCCATTAAAAGCAGTGGAAAAGGTAATATGCCAGCACATTCCCTATCAAGTCCTTAAATCCATTTTTAGACGATCAAATGTGATACGAGTCGGTGGTAGATTGAAAAATGCTCATAATTTGTCCTACAATCAAAGACATCAAATCATATTGCCTAAATGTCATTTTACAACGATGATCATTCGCATATTCATTCGAAAATTATCATGCAGCCACACTGCATTACTCTCGTTTGTGAGACAGAAATATTGGCTGCTCCAGCAAATCCATCGTCAGAAACCCTATTTATCATTGTTTGCCATGTTATCGAGCAAAGCCGAAATTGACTGAACATTAATGGGAGATTTGCCCTCATTTCGCATTAATCAAAACTTAGCATTTTATATTTCAACAGAGATTATGCCGGTCCAATCTCTATCAAACAAGCCTGACAAGAAATTCGGCTACTACAAAAGCCTATATTAGTTTATTTAAATGCGCGACGACAAAAGCTGTTCATCTAGAAATTGTTACAAGTCTGACTACCAAAGCCTTTCTAGATGCATTCGATCGTTTTTCATCACGACGTGGATTGCCTTATGCCATGAATTCAGATAACGCAACCACATTTGAGGGAGCCGACAATGAATTAAAAAGGAGATTTCATGAACTTGAGCCATCAATCAAGAAAATGTGTACTGACCTATCCATTCATTGGTATTTTATTTCACTACGTTCGCCACACATGGGAGGATTTTGGGAAATTGGTATTAAAGCCGTAAAATATCATTTGAAGCGTGTCACGAATGGAAGAACATTTACATATGAACAGCTATATACAATTTGCTGTAAAATCGAAGCCATTATCAATTCCGTTCCAATAACACCAATGAGCGATGATCCGAATGATCTTCAAGTATTAACGCCTGGACATTTTTTAATTGGTCGCCCATTAAATTCGAAGCCGGAACGCAATTTGATTAATATTAACGAAAATCGCTTAGACATGTTTGAGCGCACACAACAAATTCAACAAGAATTTTGGAATCAGTGGTCTAACGATTACCTTCATCAACTGCAATCACGTCCAAAGGGATTCAGAACCATCACTGAAATAAAGCTTGGTTCAATGGTCCTCATCAATGAGTCAAACCTACCATCAATGAAATGGTTATTTGGTCGTATCATAGAATTATTCCCTGGAACAGATGGAGTTGTCAGAAATGTTAAAGTCAAGACTCCATACGGTGAGCTTATACGAAATGTCAAGTATCTTAGTCTGCTACCACTTGAAAGCGAAGCTATCAAGGCCCGGGAGTGTGTTCGTGATGAAATCAACGAATAACGATCTATTCAAAAATTGCCATGCAAGGCACCAAGTATTCATTTTTTCCAATCATGTGCGAGTCATACATTTTTATATCCTTGTCAAAAATAATTAATAAAAGACTTCGTAGACCTTAGGAAGAGTAACATTGAGTTTAGAGCCATACGTCATTCTACGCCAGTGGAATATCGTTTTCATATAATTACAGTCCATTTTCAGAGCTAAGTGTGCCAAAGGATTTATTCTT
>JAFFZY010000068.1:0-175019 GCA_018397935.1 Propsilocerus akamusi
TTTTGGATGATTCATCTTTGCTTTTTTGACTAATTATGAATCATGTGATGGTTGAGTGTGAACTAAAATTTGTGGTTGACATCTTATGTGTGAACTACTTAAATTAATTTGAAACAAAACTTCGCGTAGATTGTTCTTGACAATAGCGGAATATACTGATAATTCGCTTTGACGACAGACGAACTCGCTAAAGTGTTATCTTATCTTTTTTGCGATAACGGAACTCTATTTTAAAGAGTGACGTGAGAATGAATGAAATATTTCAAATAAATAAATCAACTGCCATTTTTTAACAAATATATTCGGATTTTATTCAAATTAGTTTCATTCGAGAGAGCCTCTCGGGGGATGATATAAATATAATAATATATAATAATAATAATATAATAATATATATATATATATATATATATATTTTTATTTCCCATGTTATTTCTTTTCAGCGTTTCCCTCGACTTTACTTTTCGTTATCTCATAAATGTGGTCGACTCGTTTCATTTTTTGAAAAGATAATACCATATTGAAAATTTGTAAATACAATACAACTCGAAAGATTTTCAGCATCCTCTTTTCTCGAATCTGATCGTGGGATGTTGAATCCCCGAGAGGCTCTATCGATTGATATAAATTTGAAAAAGTTACTTTTGGATGATTCATCTTTGTTTTTTTGACTAATTATGAATCATGTGATGGTTGAGTGTGAACTAAAATTTGTGGTTGACATCTTTATGTGTGAACTACTTAAATTAATTGAAACAAACTTTCGCGTAGATTGTTCCTTGACAATAGCGGAAATAATACTGATAATTCGCTTTGACGACAGACGAACTCGCTAAGTGTATCTTATCTTTTTTGCGATAACGGAACTCTATTTTAAAGAGTGACGTGAGAATGAATGAAATATTTCAAATAATAAAATCAACTGCATTTTTTAACAAATATATTCGGTTTTATTCAAATAGTTTCATTCGAGAGAGCCTCTCGGGGGATGATAATAAATAATAATAATAATATAATAATAATAATATAATAATATATATAATATATATATATATATATTTTTTATTTCCCATGTTATCTTTCTTTTTCAGCGTTTCCCTCGACTTTACTTTTCGTTATCTCATAAATGTGGTCGACTCGTTTCATTTTTGAAAAGATAATACCATATTGAAAATTTGTAAACTACAATACAACTCGAAAGATTTTCAGCATCCTCTTTCTCGATCTGATCGTGGATTGTGAATCCCCCGAGAGGCTCTATCGATGATATAAAATTTGAAAAAGTTACTTTGGATGATCATCTTTGCTTTTTTGACTAATTATGAATCATGTGATGGTTGAGTGTGAACTAAAATTTGTGGTTGACTCTTTATGTGGAACTACTTAATTAATTTGAAACAAATTTCGCGTAGATTGTTCCTTGACAATAGCGGAAATAATACTGATAATTCGCTTTGACGACAGACGAACTCGCTAAAGTGTTATCTTATCTTTTTTGCGATAACGGAACTCTATTTTAAAGAATGACGTGAGAATGAATGAAATATTTCAAATAAATAAATCAACTGCCATTTTTTAACAAATATATTCGGATTTTATTCAAATTAGTTTCATTCGAGAGAGCCTCTCGGGGGATGATAATAAATAATAATAATAATATAATAATAATAATATAATATATATATATATATATATATATATATTTTTATTTCCCATGTTATCTTTCTTTTTCAGCGTTTCCCTCGACTTTACTTTTCGTTATCTCATAAATGTGGTCGACTCGTTTCATTTTTTGAAAAGATAATACCATATTGAAAATTTGTAAACTACAATACAACTCGAAAGATTTTCAGCATCCTCTTTTCTCGAATCTGATCGTGGATTGTTGAATCCCCCGAGAGGCTCTATCGATTGATATAAAATTTGAAAAAGTTACTTTTGGATGATTCATCTTTGCTTTTTTTGACTAATTATGAATCATGTGATGGTTGAGTGTGAACTAAAATTTGTGGTTGACATCTTTATGTGTGAACTACTTAAATTAATTTGAAACAAACTTTCGCGTAGATTGTTCCTTGACAATAGCGGAAATAATACTGATAATTCGCTTTGACGACAGACGAACTCGCTAAAGTGTTATCTTATCTTTTTTGCGATAACGGAACTCTATTTTAAAGAGTGACGTGAGAATGAATGAAATATTTCAAATAAATAAATCAACTGCCATTTTTAACAAATATATTCGGATTTTATTCAAATTAGTTTCATTCGAGAGAGCCTCTCGGGGGATGATAATAAATAATAATAATAATATAATAATATAATAATAATATATATATATATATATATATATATTTTTATTTCCCATGTTATCTTTCTTTTTCAGCGTTTCCCTCGACTTTACTTTTCGTTATCTCATAAATGTGGTCGACTCGTTTCATTTTTTGAAAAGATAATACCATATTGAAAATTTGTAAACTACAATACAACTCGAAAGATTTTCAGCATCCTCTTTTCTCGAATCTGATCGTGGATTGTTGAATCCCCCGAGAGGCTCTATCGATTGATATAAAATTTGAAAAAGTTACTTTTGGATGATTCATCTTTGCTTTTTTTGACTAATTATGAATCATGTGATGGTTGAGTGTGAACTAAAATTTGTGGTTGACATCTTTATGTGTGAACTACTTAAATTAATTTGAAACAAACTTTCGCGTAGATTGTTCCTTGACAATAGCGGAAATAATACTGATAATTCGCTTTGACGACAGACGAACTCGCTAAAGTGTTATCTTATCTTTTTGCGATAACGGAACTCTATTTTAAAGAATGACGTGAGAATGAATGAAATATTTCAAATAAATAAATCAACTGCCATTTTTTAACAAATATATTCGGATTTTATTCAAATTAGTTTCATTCGAGAGAGCCTCTCGGGGGATGATAATAAATAATATAATAATATAATAATAATAATATAATATATATATATATATATATATATATTTTTATTTCCCATGTTATCTTTCTTTTTCAGCGTTTCCCTCGACTTTACTTTTCGTTATCTCATAAATGTGGTCGACTCGTTTCATTTTTGAAAGATAATACCATATTGAAAATTTGTAAACTACAATACAACTCGAAAGATTTCAGCATCCTCTTTTCTCGAATCTGATCGTGGATTGTTGAATCCCCCGAGAGGCTCTATCGATTGATATAAAATTTGAAAAAGTTACTTTTGGATGATTCATCTTTGCTTTTTTGACTAATTATGAATCATGTGATGGTTGAGTGTGAACTAAAATTTGTGGTTGACATCTTTATGTGTGAACTACTTAAATTAATTTGAAACAAACTTTCGCGTAGATTGTTCCTTGACAATAGCGGAAATAATACTGATAATTCGCTTTGACGACAGACGAACTCGCTAAAGTGTTATCTTATCTTTTTTGCGATAACGGAACTCTATTTTAAAGAGTGACGTGAATGAATGAAATATTTCAAATAAATAAATCAACTGCCATTTTTTAACAAATATATTCGGATTTTATTCAAATTAGTTTCATTCGAGAGAGCCTCTCGGGGGATGATAATAAATAATAATAATAATATAATAATAATAATATAATAATATATATATATATATATATATATATTTTTTATTTCCCATGTTATCTTTCTTTTTCAGCGTTTCCCTCGACTTTACTTTTCGTTATCTCATAAATGTGGTCGACTCGTTTCATTTTTGAAAAGATAATACCATATTGAAAATTTGTAAACTACAATACAACTCGAAAGATTTTCAGCATCCTCTTTTCTCGAATCTGATCGTGGATTGTTGAATCCCCCGAGAGGCTCTATCGATTGATATAAAATTTGAAAAAGTTACTTTTGGATGATTCATCTTTGCTTTTTTTGACTAATTATGAATCATGTGATGGTTGAGTGTGAACTAAATTTGTGGTTGACATCTTTATGTGTGAACTACTTAATTAATTTGAAACAAACTTTCGCGTAGATTGTTCCTTGACAATAGCGGAAATAATACTGATAATTCGCTTTGACGACAGACGAACTCGCTAAAGTGTTATCTTATCTTTTTTGCGATAACGGAACTCTATTTTAAAGAGTGACGTGAATGAATGAAATATTTCAAATAAATAAATCAACTGCCATTTTTAACAAATATATTCGGATTTTATTCAAATTAGTTTCATTCGAGAGAGCCTCTCGGGGGATGATAATAAATAATAATAATATATAATAATATAATAAATAATAATATATATATATATATATTATATATTTTTATTTCCCATGTTATCTTTCTTTTTCAGCGTTTCCCTCGACTTTACTTTTCGTTATCTCATAAATGTGGTCGACTCGTTTCATTTTTTGAAAAGATAATACCATATTGAAAATTTGTAAACTACAATACAACTCGAAAGATTTTCAGCATCCTCTTTTCTCGAATCTGATCGTGGATTGTTGAATCCCCCGAGAGGCTCTATCGATTGATATAAAATTTGAAAAAGTTACTTTTGGATGATTCATCTTTGCTTTTTTTGACTAATTATGAATCATGTGATGGTTGAGTGTGAACTAAAATTTGTGGTTGACATCTTTATGTGTGAACTACTTAAATTAATTTGAAACAAACTTTCGCGTAGATTGTTCCTTGACAATAGCGGAAATAATACTGATAATTCGCTTTGACGACAGACGAACTCGCTAAAGTGTTATCTTATCTTTTTTGCGATAACGGAACTCTATTTTAAAGAATGACGTGAGAATGAATGAAATATTTCAAATAAATAAATCAACTGCCATTTTTTAACAAATATATTCGGATTTTATTCAAATTAGTTTCATTCGAGAGAGCCTCTCGGGGGATGATAATAAATAATAATAATAATAATAATAATAATATAATAATATATATATATATATATATATATATTTTATTTCCCATGTTATCTTTCTTTTTCAGCGTTTCCCTCGACTTTACTTTTCGTTATCTCATAAATGTGGTCGACTCGTTTCATTTTTTGAAAAGATAATACCATATTGAAAATTTGTAAACTACAATACAACTCGAAAGATTTTCAGCATCCTCTTTTCTCGAATCTGATCGTGGATTGTTGAATCCCCCGAGAGGCTCTATCGATTGATATAAAATTTGAAAAAGTTACTTTTGGATGATTCATCTTTGCTTTTTTGACTAATTATGAATCATGTGATGGTTGAGTGTGAACTAAAATTTGTGGTTGACATCTTTATGTGTGAACTACTTAAATTAATTTGAAACAAACTTTCGCGTAGATTGTTCCTTGACAATAGCGGAAATAATACTGATAATTCGCTTTGACGACAGACGAACTCGCTAAAGTGTTATCTTATCTTTTTTGCGATAACGGAACTCTATTTTAAAGAATGACGTGAGAATGAATGAAATATTTCAAATAAATAAATCAACTGCCATTTTTTAACAAATATATTCGGATTTTATTCAAATTAGTTTCATTCGAGAGAGCCTCTCGGGGATGATAATAAATATAATAATAATAATAATAATAATATAATAATATATATATATATATATATATTTTATTTCCCATGTTATCTTTCTTTTTCAGCGTTTCCCTCGACTTTACTTTTCGTTATCTCATAAATGTGGTCGACTCGTTTCATTTTTTGAAAAGATAATACCATATTGAAAATTTGTAAACTACAATACAACTCGAAAGATTTTCAGCATCCTCTTTTCTCGAATCTGATCGTGGATTGTTGAATCCCCCGAGAGGCTCTATCGATTGATATAAAATTTGAAAAAGTTACTTTTGGATGATTCATCTTTGCTTTTTTTGACTAATTATGAATCATGTGATGGTTGAGTGTGAACTAAAATTTGTGGTTGACATCTTTATGTGTGAACTACTTAAATTAATTTGAAACAAACTTTCGCGTAGATTGTTCCTTGACAATAGCGGAAATAATACTGATAATTCGCTTTGACGACAGACGAACTCGCTAAAGTGTTATCTTATCTTTTTTGCGATAACGGAACTCTATTTTAAAGAGTGACGTGAGAATGAAATATTTCAAATAAATAAATCAACTGCCATTTTTTAACAAATATATTCGGATTTTATTCAAATTAGTTTCATTCGAGAGAGCCTCTCGGGGGATGATAATAAATAATAATAATAATATAATATAATAATATAATAATATATATATATATATATATATATATATTTTTATTTCCCATGTTATCTTTCTTTTTCAGCGTTTCCCTCGACTTTACTTTTCGTTATCTCATAAATGTGGTCGACTCGTTTCATTTTTTGAAAAGATAATACCATATTGAAAATTTGTAAACTACAATACAACTCGAAAGATTTTCAGCATCCTCTTTTCTCGAATCTGATCGTGGATTGTTGAATCCCCCGAGAGGCTCTATCGATTGATATAAAATTTGAAAAAGTTACTTTTGGATGATTCATCTTTGCTTTTTTTGACTAATTATGAATCATGTGATGGTTGAGTGTGAACTAAAATTTGTGGTTGACATCTTTATGTGTGAACTACTTAAATTAATTTGAAACAAACTTTCGCGTAGATTGTTCCTTGACAATAGCGGAAATAATACTGATAATTCGCTTTGACGACAGACGAACTCGCTAAAGTGTTATCTTATCTTTTTTGCGATAACGGAACTCTATTTTAAAGAGTGACGTGAGAATGAATGAAATATTTCAAATAAATAAATCAACTGCCATTTTTTAACAAATATATTCGGATTTTATTCAAATTAGTTTCATTCGAGAGAGCCTCTCGGGGGATGATAATAAATAATAATAATAATATAATAATATAATATATATATATATATATATATATATATATTTTATTTCCCATGTTATCTTTCTTTTTCAGCGTTTCCCTCGACTTTACTTTTCGTTATCTCATAAATGTGGTCGACTCGTTTCATTTTTTGAAAAGATAATACCATATTGAAAATTTGTAAACTACAATACAACTCGAAAGATTTTCAGCATCCTCTTTTCTCGAATCTGATCGTGGATTGTTGAATCCCCCGAGAGGCTCTATCGATTGATATAAAATTTGAAAAAGTTACTTTTGGATGATTCATCTTTGCTTTTTTTGACTAATTATGAATCATGTGATGGTTGAGTGTGAACTAAAATTTGTGGTTGACATCTTTATGTGTGAACTACTTAAATTAATTTGAAACAAACTTTCGCGTAGATTGTTCCTTGACAATAGCGGAAATAATACTGATAATTCGCTTTGACGACAGACGAACTCGCTAAAGTGTTATCTTATCTTTTTTGCGATAACGGAACTCTATTTAAAGAATGACGTGAGAATGAATGAAATATTTCAAATAAATAAATCAACTGACTGATATCGTAATCATTCGCGGCTTTAAAGATACGATAATCGATTTAAAGATAATAAGTTACGGTATAAATATTACATTTCGACAAAGAAAAAACAATAGAAAAAATGTACAAGTACGTTGTCGGTGTTGTATCTGCTGCTGCTGTTGTCGGTGTTGTATCTGCTGCTGCTGCTTTAATTTTATATTTAAAAAAGAGAGCAGCACCACTCAGAATTCAATATGTAATTTTTGACCAGCGAGCCATTATTCCTAGACGAGCGACTAGCGGATCCGTTGGATATGATATATTTACATTTCAAGATATTATGATTCCGGGACATTCCACCACAAAAATCCCCACAGGATTGGGAATCAAGTTACCACCCGGATATTTTCCAGAGATTCACGCTCGTTCGAGCTTGTCGATGAAAAACACTACCGTCGGAGCAGGCATCATCGATGAAGATTACACAAATGAAATTTCGGTGATTTTTGCAAATTTGAGTTCGGATCCCCTTAAGTTACTCGCCGGATCAGCAATTGCACAATTCAAAATTCACAAGACCGAAATAATTGACACATTTGTCGTTGTTAAAGAATTCAAAAAAACTGAGCGAACAGGCGGATTTGGGTCCACAAATCCATATCTTTTGTAACTATTAGGTACTTTTTATTCGAGAGTTTAACTTTTGCCATTATTTAAAATAATTACAAAATAAAACCACGAGAAAATTGTATTATTGGATCAATATTGAAGAATAAATTAAATCCATTATTTAAAATGTTGACTGCAGCATTGATATCCCGATTCCAGACCTTTTTGCAATGTGGACACGATGCAAAACGATGTGGAGATTTCGAGATATCCATTTTTGTGAAACAATTACTACATAACATGGTACTACGATATTCATCCGTGTTGATAACATGAATTTTTCCTTGGTCATTTTGTAATGTTATTTGGTGTCGTCATCACTGTGTTTTATATTGCCCCTATCGATGAGATAAAATAAAATGATTCTTTTTATGGTGTATCAGTTCTTTTTTATATGTGTTCTGCTTCAATAGATTAAGCAAATTGTAATCACTATAAATTGAAGAGCACCCCTTTTAATTTGGAGGTTTGTTATCGGTAAATTCAATATATAATCTACAATAATCAAATTATCACATGCTCTCTTTTCGTAATAACGCTCAACAATTAAGACGGTCAACCGAGGAAATTTTATATGTTTTCTTGATATCTCTTCTAAATCGGCAATTTTTTTTAATTTTAAAATTTTTGTAAATGGAAACGTATTATTGAAAAATGGAGCACTTTGTATTTTCTTTTTTACATCCCACTCGATAACCGGCTGCATGTACGCATATTCTTTATTTGTTATGGTTCCATTGATAATATCGTTTGTCGAGACATCTGTAATTGGTTCTAAATTTACATATGCTTCATGTAAACAAAGAAATGATGTTTCAAAATATATATCCTGATATTTTTTGTACATATTGTAATATTCTTTGAGTACTTTATATTCCCTTTTTTGTTCGACATAATCACAAATATCGACGCTGTGATATAAGTTCTTTTTTACGTCAATTTCCATTTGTACCGTGATGTAATCTTCGATAATTCTGTTTTCATATTCATTCCCATTATCTAAAACACGTATTTCATTTAAAAGCTCACCATCATTAAATATTTTTACATATTCTCCATGTTGATTTATATTTAAATTTTCTGACCAATCAGCATCAGACAGACACTCACTTTTGTATGTATTGTCTTTATGAATAATTATATTATCATCAATATACATTAAATATGTACTACCATCTGATATACTATCTCTAGTCACATAATACACATCCAATGACCCATCTCTACCAAAATGTGAGCCAACCGAATCAAGTTTTTCGTATTTAAACATGCGGTTATCATTTAAAATTCCCGAATAATACGAAGCCATGCATTTAAAATTATCTGGATCTAATTCTGGATCCTCGCCTCCTCCTATTATTGCAATTACCCCCGTTTTATCGTCAAAATTATAATTTTTTTTTCCTTTTGAACCCAATATTTATCTTTTTGGTATAATGATTTCACTTTGTTTTTATCATATGATATCTCCAACCCATATCCGACTTTGATAAACAATTGGGTATCATCAGGAAGATCACAAATTAATTCCGGACGTCGACCTGGTCGTATTATATTCAATGAATAGTCTTTTTTGTTAGAATTGTACAATATGGTGATTTTAGGTGTCTGTCATCCCCGGTTTTATTTTGTAATGTTAAAATGGGATGTTCAATTTCACGATCAATATCTACACATCTTATATCCATTTCACTTTTTCGGATGTTCTCATCTGAAGTTAGAAACAGCTCGTTGAATTTGCGCTCGTAATTAGCTTTGCTGATTCCTTGCTTCTCCGCAAATTGAAACATTACATTTTTAAAGTATTCCAAAGAAAGTGGCGATACAAGCACACCATTCTCACTGTCAGCGATAAGCCGATTACAATATTCTTGTGCTAGCTGATTATCGGACATTACGTTCTAATTCTTTCAATCTCACTTTTTTCTTTAAAAAACAAATTTGGTGTATATATAGTCAACATTTTTTTTAAAATAAAAAAAAAAGTATATAAACATTTAAATTGAATGACAGATTTTAAAAAATGTTTCTTCCCACATTAACATTTGCACCAACACACTACGATAAACTTGTATTGCTGGCCAGAGTCGCTGCAAATATTTGGTTTGGATATGACGTCGAGGCCAACATCTGCGATGCGTTTCCTGAAAAATCACAATTTCTACAGCGGTCGACAATGTTGTATCCGCCTCTACATACCGCCGACATACGTGCGAAATATATAAATCGAATCATTGAAGAATTGTCGATTCAAAAATCTATTTTCGAAAGTACCGAACATACGCCGAAAACTGGAATAATTACGGACATTGAGTTTGAAAAATGTTTTTTCCCTTTTGAAACTATAGTGCGAATCGATCCTGAAAAACTTGAACTTGAGGCATCAAAGAAATTTTCTCGTCAAAATTTGAATATAAATTTATTGATAATAATTTAATTGAATCGTCATTTAATGACGAAATTTAAAAAAAAATATATATTTATAACCCAAAAACAAAACCTGTGAGTCACAAATACATTTTATTTTTTACCTATTAGGTACTTTTTATTCGAGAGTTTAACTTTTGCCATTATTTAAAATAATTACAAAATAAAACCACGAGAAAACTGTATTATTGGATCAATATTGAAGAATAAATTAAATCCATTATTTAAAATGTTGACTGCAGCATTGATATCCCGATTCCAGACCTTTTTGCAATGTGGACACGATGCAAAACGATGTGGAGATTTCGAGATATCCATTTTGTGAAACAATTACTACATAACATGGTACTACGATATTCATCCGTGTTGATGACATGAATTTTTGGATTATTTTTCATTTTTTCTTCAGCTCTTTCCCGGGAGTTCGAATGTAACCTTTCATTGGCGAATTTGGTGATATTGTAGCGTCACCAAAAAAACAAGCAACCGATGATGCTGTTCCGATCAACTTTTTCACATAACTACAAATCGTTTTTGCGCATCGAATATATTTGTCTAATTTCAAACGAGCAACACGGAACTGACAATACATTTGTTGTTTGCAAACCATCCATTTTAATTCAAAATTAATGAATTCTCTAAATAGAGAATTTCCTTGATGTTGTATTGGTAGTTCATATGTTAAGCGATCTTGTTCGATTATCATGTCAATATTTTTTGTATATTTTTTAACTTTGTCTTTCTTTCATGATGACCATTTTCATGTTGGTATTGTCTATTTGAAATCTTTATATTTTCACCCTTATTTGATGTAGACGCAATGAACATCCTCAGTCCGGGATCAATTCCAATAAATTTATCATATGTTTTACATTCACGTTTAATTCCTGGTTCTTTTTTCTCTTTCAAATATCGTACACAAATTGTAACTCCGTCAGTTGTAAACGTTCCTTGAAATTTATGTTTAA
This sequence comes from Propsilocerus akamusi, assembly GCA_018397935.1. NCBI lineage: Eukaryota > Metazoa > Arthropoda > Insecta > Diptera > Chironomidae > Propsilocerus > Propsilocerus akamusi. The sequence continues at coordinate 11,459 of JAFFZY010000068.1, forward strand.
ACTTTAAATAGTTTGTCCATTCTAGCTCAGCTGGCAATATTTGTATTTCACGACGTTTGTCTGATATTTTTTTTGGTACCAATTTTAATCTACATAACAAAGCATGAAATGTCAATTTATCATATGTGACATGTTTCAGGCCTGCCGTGTACAATGGAATAAGTTGAAAGTTTTTCCATTCGTTAGATTCATTTAAACTTTGAATTTTGTGAAAAATGTTCAAATATTTCAAAGGATTATATTCGCGTTATAAAAGTATCCAGATTCAAATTGAACACACAATAATGTTTCAACTTCGACAAGGGAAAAGCAATTTTTTGAATCTTTTCTAAAAAGATAATCCAATCGCTTATATAATTCTGGTCCTTTCAAATCAGGGTACACATTGTGTAGTAATTTTCTCATTCGTGTATATGCATGCATTGAAATATTGTTAGTAAATATTGTCTCGTATTGTTGAGATGCATATATAAATAAATTTCCTTTGTGTGATCGGTTGTATTTCCTTAATCCGTGGATATTTCTTAAATTCTGATACGATTCTGGTAGTGCATATTTTGATTTTGCACCGTCAAGCAACATATAAAAGTAATCGAGAAACTTAATTGTTTCAATTATTTCTCCATTTTCGAGTCGTTGCATTAAATCATAATAAATTAAACGACTGGTTTCGTAAATAAGATTTGAAATTTCCACTACATCTTCTCGAATTCCTTTACAATATCTGGGTTGTCGATAACACTATTAATTCCCGATTTTACTACTGAAATTGTTTCATCCTCGGTTTTTATTTTTTTTCGCTTCATAATTGTTACCGAAATCAAATAAAATCAACACCCTCTTTTTATACTAATAAAATATATTTTTTTATTTCAAAAAAAAACGATGTTAATTTTAATTTGTCGACTTCCAGAAATTAACTTCACGACTACGATTGAATTCTTCAGCCATTTTGATCCATTTTTCTTTGTCCTGCACATTTGCCCATTCCTTATTAAAAACCTCGGCCAGTTCCATGTTATTCTTTTGTAAATTGTCCAGTAATATGCGACTCCGAACAGTATTTGCGTACATCATTGCACCACTCATTTTTTTAAATGGGAATTTTTGTCTCAATTCACGAATTGCAGCAGTTGAAATCATTTTATCGAATGTGTTGCGGTGTACAGAAATGAAGCGTTTATATATCTTCCAAAAAGCTAAAACCAGATTAAATCCAAATGTACTTTTATTAAATACAGTGTTTTGACAAGTGGAAAGTACGAAAGAACCCATTTCAATTCATTACAATTCGATACTTGTAGTTCTTCTAAAATCTGTCCATTCGAAATTTCATCAATCCGAACCGAAATGTCATGTTGGTTTCTTCTTGGGCACACGGCACCCCAATCGAGTGACAATGAAGTCACAGTTGTTCCCAATTTAGATACTATTTTGTCATCTTTAATTTTTTATGACTCCTGATTAAAGTAACGTGTGTATAATTACGTATACTTTTTAAAATTATATTTTTGTCAACTGTTGAACATGGAAATGGTATACTTAAATTTATCTTATCAACAAAATATGGGGATTTTGAAATTAGAGAATGAAATCGACTACATGTCTCGGATGCATGCAATAATTCGTTGCCATCTAAAAACCCAAAGATATGATCCAACATTTCCGTTGGTAAGTCACCAAATCCAATCATTTGATTAGATTCTCAGTCGATAAGATTAAAAAACGTTGGTAAATCACCAAATCCAATTGGATTAAAATTCTTGGATATAAGACCTCCCACAGAGTTGATTAGATAAGAAATTCCAGGATATAATAAGAAATTTTCGAATTTTTTGTATCAGTACATTAAAAATGATCGCTCGAGTATTTTTTTTTTTTGTTATTTTTAAAAATATCTCCACGGAACCGCAACATTGGAAACATCCATGTGTACGATCTGGATCAATTCAAAAACATAATTATACGTTTGAAAAAACAACCGAAAGTTTAACAGCGTTAAAAATTACGCTGTTGTATTTAAAATATGACCACATAACGACGACACCGGATTTATCAATTTTACATTACACTCGTTTTCATTCAAAAGCAATTACAAATCTTCCCGATAAATTTACCGTAAATATAATTATATTATTTTTGAATAAATTTTAATTCTGATATTTTTTGTAGGATAATTCTTTTGATTTGTGGGTTCATTTAAACATATTTTATGGTCATTTTTTGAGATTACGCCAATTTTTCAAAAGGGAATCATTCGACCAATTTTACGACATATTAAATTTGCGATGCCAACTTCAAGAAACGTATGATTTTAAAAATACAATAAAATGGTCCGAATTTCAAACACAATTGCCAAATTTGAAATTCAATAATTTTAGATACTTCGATAAAAGAATTTATAAACTTTTAGTTTTATCAAAATTTGAAAAATACTTTCAATCATATAATAGTCAAAATTTTAAATTTTAATTTTTTTTAAAACAAATTTATATATCTTTTTGGGTTTAAATAACATTTGATAAAAATAAAATATACTTTACATTCAAAAGTTTACGCTTCGGGGATCTCAATATCAAACTCTGTGCCATTTGGTTGCCATTGCTCATAATATGTTTTTCTTCAACATATTGCGGTTGACATTGGTTGTTGAATTGATAATACAAAACTTCATTTTCGTGCTGTTGATATTGGTCAAACTCGTGACACAATACTTTATTGTCTTCAACATGAGGTGTCCATTGACTATTGCGAAGCTGGATATTTTCAGTTTCCAATTCTTTATTTTGTTGTTGTAATACCCATAGTTTCTTCTCTAATTGTTGGCTTTTCAATTCACTCTCGTAAAGCGCTTGTTTGTACAAAAAACACTCCTTCATTGCTTCTTCATACCCTCTAATTAATGCTGCACTTGCTTCGTCAAATTTATTTTGTGCCATGGTTAAAATTTCAATGATCCATTAAAAAAAAAATATTGATCCTTTATACAAGTGGGGAACGATTGGATGGTGTCGTGTGTTTGTTGAAAATATTTGATAACATATCATGTAAGGTGTGTATTTGATAAAAATGTGTTATAAAACAGGCATTTAGTTTCAAAATACTCAGTGCTTTATTACCAACCAACACGAAATGTCAAATAACGATTTAATTAAAACTTCAAGGAAGCTTACAACGAATTGCACCAGGATTCAAATGTAGATTCTTTAAAAGCTCAAATTGAAGAACTGCAAGCTACAATTGCAGCTGAACGTACTCCGTTAATATTTGAAAAGCGTCAAAATACCAACTATTCATTTACTAAATGTGACCTTGTTCCCGATGAACCAAAAACACGTGCCGTGCGTGCTGTCATGATTCCACAATTCCAGTTGCCAAATTTATTGAAAATCGTGACGCATCAAAACCTGCTATGTCAAATCAATGGGTTCCAGTTGGTTTCAAATGGCCACAGCAGATGCCGATATCTGCCGGGGTTCCACTTGATCACAAATGGAGACATAAACGATTTATGGAATTTGACGATACTACGCCTTCAAAGCACTTTTGCCAACAAGACGACGAAGGCAAACATGGCTTTCTCAAGGAAACAATTCATACGGAAACAAAGCAGCACATTATTCAAAATTTTTATACACCCGAAGGCGAATACAAATCGACTAAAGTTGAAAAAGATAAAAAGAAACCGTACAGACATTTATTTTACCGAGTGGTGTGACTAACATCAAAACACAATACACGCTTCTCGAAACAAAATATAAATAAAATACCTTTTTAAAAAATATAAAATACTTTTTTTTTCTTTTTTTCGGCACATTTAATTCACGTTTCTTGGGAGAATTTAGATTGTCGCGAGAATGTGAATTTAATTCATCTTTAATTCATGTTTAATTCACATTTAACCCACATTTAACTCGCGTTTTAAACTTCGCCGACTTACGAGAAAATTGAAATATTAAATTTCAAGATTTGTCGGTCTAGATAAATAAATGTCGGTCTAGATAACGATTTTTTCAACGAAATGTAATTAAAAAATGTCGGTTTAGATAAAAAAATATCGGTATCAATGATAATAAATGTCGGGTTAGATAATGATTTTTTCTACGAAATATAATCAATAAATGTCGGTCTAGATAAATAAATGTCGGTATCAATGATAATAAATGTCGGTCTAGATAACGATTTTGTCAACGAAATGTAATTAAAAAATGTCGGTTTAGATAAAAAAATATCGGTATCAATGATAATAAATGTCGGTTTAGATAATGATTTTTTCAACGAAATGTAATTAAAAATGTCGGTTTAGATAAAAAAATATCGGTATCAATGATAATAAATGTCGGTCTAGATAACGATTTTTTCAACGAAATGTAATTAAAAAATGTAGGTTTAGATAAAAAAATATGTCGGTTTAGATAATGATTTTTTCAACGAAATATAATCAATAAATGTCGGTCTAGATAAATAAATGTCGGTATCAATGATAATAAATGTCGGTCTAGATAACGATTTTTTCAACGAAATATAATCAATAAATGTCGGTCTAGATAAATAAATGTCGGTATCAATGATAATAAATGTCGGTTTAGCGAAATGTAATGTCGGTCTAGATAAATAAATGTCGGTATCAATGATAACGATTTTTTCAACGAAATGTAATTAATAAATGTCGGTCTAGATAACGATGCAATTAAGAAATGTCGGTCTAGATAGCGATTTCTATTGTCGATCTTGTATATAAATGGAGTAAGAGTTCCATTCCAGAACCAAAAGTCAAACGACCATGAGTCGTAAAAAAAGGAATTTTATTTCAAGACGAACAGGCGGATTGAATACAGCCCAAATTCTTCAAATACGGGAACGCATAAAACTTGAAGAAAAACAAAACAAAACAAACATTGTACGTCGTAAAAAAGGAATTTTATTTCAAGACGAACAGGCGGATTGAATACAGCCCAAATTCTTCAAATACGGGAACGCATAAAACTTGAAGAAAAACAAAACAAAACAAACATTGTACGTCGTAAAAAAAGGAATTTTATTTCAAGACGAACAGGCGGATTGAATACAGCCCAAATTCTTCAAATACGGGAACGCATAAAACTTGAAGAAAAACAAAACAAAACAAACGCTAAATAACATGACAGACACCGGATATTTTACAAGATTTTGTGTGCGATTCTGGATTGCTTGCTCAATTGTTGGCGTCATTTTCGGAGGATTATACATCTATGCATTTATTTTTCAAAAAGATTTTTTGACACATCAACCATCCGAATATCATTAATCTGGAATTCTCTTTGAAATAAAAAAATATATTTTATTAGTATAAAAAGAGGGTGTTGATTTTATTTGATTTCAGTAACAATTATGAATGGATTATGAAAATAAATCTTTTTTATTTCTCCAAATGTTTGACGACACACAGGACACTTTGAAACGCCCGATGCACATTTTGTACATGCAATAATGTGTCCACATGGTAGGAATATCGTATCATATTCATTAATACAACAAATTTTACACAAACGTGATCCTGTTTTTTCTTCTTCTCCTTGTTTATCAATTTCAGTTGTTGTCGTCAAGATTACTTTCGATAAGTTGTTTCTTTTTTCAATCATATCCAATATAAAATCTTTAGATTTAACCAATTTTAAATATTTACATTCTGGAGACCACATTGCATGTTCTTCCCATGGATCATCGGTTTTCATCCAATCTCTAATCACAATTTCACAACTAAAACATTGAACTTGATCACCAAGTTTAAGATAAAAAAATCCTGCATCACTCATTTGACTCGGTGTTTGATGCATTGATTTTGGCCAGTGTTCAAACGTAATTAATCGCTCGATTGGTATAGCTAATTCTTGAAACTTAGAACTCACTATCATTTCACAATGATTATTTATTGAACCTTCACTAACTGTTTGGAATCCACACTCATCTGGTAGCGGTGCAGGCGGTAAAATGGCATCCAGACGCTCGCCATCAATAGGTATATTATTTGTGATATTTCTACGTATAAATTTACACATTGGTGACCATTTTATATGATCACCGAGGACATCATCACCATCTTCCCACATTCCAATTTCAACACTACAAAAATTACACTTTACAATATCATATGGCCCCGAATAATAAAACCCCAGTAATGCGAGTATGTTTTTATCAACATATTTGCTCCTCCAATTGTTAAATGACGCAACCCGATTAATTTCACAATTGTAATCGACACTTTCTATTGATTTATCCTCTTTATTTTCGCAAGTGCCAAATTGCGTATATATACTGGGTGATAAAATTTGCTTCGACATCGTATGTAATTATTTACATGTATTAGCAAAAATAATCACTTCTATATATACTGATATTTGTGAAACGTCGTGTAAAAAATGATCTTTTTTTTATTTACTTCAATTTATTTCATAACTACTTTAAAACATTACATTTCCCCGATTTGTAAGATGTACATTTTGAAACTGAAACATATCTACTTAATTTCCTCACTCAATAATATCATAATTCTAATAAAAAAAAACTTTTTTTTTGTTTTTTATTAATCCGCAAATTTACTTTTTTTTGCATCAAAGTACGAATTTAATACAGACTCACTTATATTTTCAATCGGCTCAAGTGTAAGTCTTGTATAACCCGTCCATTTTACATAAAAATGATTTTCAATTGAACTTTCATCGATTGCATCAATATTCCAATTCCTGGTCGTCAACAATGTGTATTATTCAAATGTCGGCATTTCGCAATTTTCTTTCGAATTGTCTTAACAAATGCTTGATGAACATTTTCAACTGGTTCCCATGTGTCATCGGCTACAGTATACCCTTTCCAACGTATAAAAACTTGATCATAAATTTGCAATAGATCATGTATCGCTCAACGTCTTCCATTCTTCCCTCGACTGCTGCTCAAACAAAATGTATCAGATCTAATTTTTTCTACCTTCTTTTGTAGTAGCGGGTTCAAAATATTTTCAATTTTCAATATGCGATGACGAAATCGATAATTATCTCTTGCTAATTGTGCCCAGCAATCACCATTACGTGCTTCACGTATGCATACTCCCACACAACTAAAATATGAACCATGTCTTTGTTTTTATCAAATTGCACTTGTTTTGACATTTTTTTAATTCCTCTACAATGTAAAATATTTAATAATCATAAATTTCTATTAATAACTATTGAATTATGAATAAAATTATTTAATTCAATCTCGATCAAGTGCAATTTTTCAGATACTCTTTTTTTGTACATTTTTTAAATTTTCTGACTCTATAAATTCTTTAAACTTTGATGTCATTTTGTGTGATTTCATTCATTTTCATACAACAACCACAATACATTTTTCAAAAATGTCGGTCAATTATCACTGAATCAAAGGAATAAAGGAACATTGATCAGTAGTTTACAGGGAGAAGATATATCTATATATATATATATATATATATATATAGCACCCATTTTTCAAAAATTATATGTGAAATTGTCAATTTTCGATTAAAATATCAATAAATTTTTCCTCTTTTTAATGACCTTGAACGGCATTTACCTGTAAACTTTTCGAGAGTTTCAACACGGTTTTTCGGGAGTTAGTGACTTCTTTCTGGTTTTTTTGAAAACAATCAATTTTTTTATCATTTTCTTTAATTTCAACCAATGATGTATCGAAAATATTGAAATTAATTAATTTTATATATTATTTTTTGATATTTTTATAATCTTATGTTTTAATGTACATTTTTTAAATTTTCTGACTCTATAAAATCTTTGTTTCTTTCTCAATTTTGTGTGATTTAATTCATTTTCATACAACAACCACAATACATTTTTCAAAATGTCGGTCAATTAACATCGAATCAAAGGAATAAAGGAACATTGATTAGTAGTTTACAGGGAGAAGATATATCTATATATATAATATATATATATATAGCACCCATTTTTCAAAAATTATATGTGAAATTGTCAATTTTCGATTAAAATATCAATAAATTTTTCCTCTTTTTTAATGACCTTGAACGGCATTTACCTGTAAACTTTTTCGAGAGTTTCAACACGGTTTTTCGGAGTTAGTGACTTCTTTCTGGTTTTTTGAAAACAATCAATTTTTTTATCATTTTCTTTAATTTCAACCAATGATGTATCGAAAATATTGAAATTAATTAATTTTTATATATTATTTTTTGATATTTTTATAATCTTATGTTTTAATGTACATTTTTTAAATTTTCTGACTCTATAAAATCTTTGTTCTTTCTCAATTTTGTGTGATTTAATTCATTTTCATACAACAACCACAATACATTTTTCAAAAATGTCGGTCAATTAACACCGAATCAAAGGAATAAAGGAACATTGATTAGTAGTTTACAGGGAGAAGATATATCTATATATATATATATATATATATAGCACCCATTTTTCAAAAATTATATGTGAATTGTCAATTTTCCTTTCCAATATCAATAAATTTACCCCGTTTTTTAATGACCTTGAACAGCATTTACCTGTAAACTTTTTCGAGAGTTTCAACACGGTTTTTCGGGAGTTGTGACTTTTTCTCTGATTTTCAGAGTCAAGACATCAAGTCGCATATCTATAAAATCAGATTTATACAAAAATTGAGAATTTAACACAACGCATAAATGAAAATACTTATGTGTATCATTGATAATTTAGAGTTTTTTATTTTTGAATAAAAAAAAATATTTTATTAGTATAAAAAGAGGGTGTTGATTTTATTTGATTTCGGTAACAATTATGAAGCGAAAAAAAAAATAAACCGATGATGAAACAATTTCAGTAGTAAAATCGGGAATTAATAGTGTTATCGACAACCCAGATATTGTAAAGGGAATTCGAGAAGATGTAGTGGAAATTTCAAATCTTATTTACGAAACCAGTCGTTTAATTTATTATGATTTAATGCAACGACTCGAAAATGGAGAATAATTGAAACAATTAAGTTTCTCGATTACTTTTATGTTGCTTGACGGTGCAAAATCAAAATATGCACTACCAGAATCGTATCAGAATTTAAGAAATATCCACGGATTAAGGAAATACAACCGATCACACAAAGGAATTTATTTATATATGCATCTCAACAATACGAGACAATATTTAATAACAATATTTCAATGCATGCATATACACGAATGAGAAAATTACTCCACAATGTGTACCCTGATTTGAAAGGACCAGAATTATATAAGCGATTGGATTATCTTTTTAAAAAAGATTCAAAAAATTGCTTTTCCCTTGTCGAAGTTGAAACATTATTGTGTGTTCAATTTGAATCTGGATACTTTTATAACGCGAAATATAATCCTTTGAAATATTTGAACATTTTTCACAAATTCAAAGTTTAAATGAATCTAACGAATGGAAAAACTTTCAACTTATTCCATTGTACACGGCAGGCCTGAAACATGTCACATATGATAAATTGACATTTCATGCTTTGTTATGTAGATTAAAATTGGTACCAAAAAAACATCAGACAAGCGTCGTGAAATACAAATATTGCCAGCTGAGCTAGAATGGACAAACTATTAAAGTTTAAACATAAATTTCAAGGAACGTTTACAACTGACGGAGTTACAATTTGTGTAAGATATTTGAAAGAGAAAAAAGAACCAGGAATTAAACGTGAATGTAAAACATATGATAAATTTATTGGAATTGATCCCGGACTGAGGATGTTCATTGCGTCTACATCAAATAAGGGTGAAATATAAAGATTTCAAATAGACAATACCAACATGAAAATGGTCATCATGAAAGAAAGACAAAGTTAAAAAAATATACAAAAATATTGACATGATAATCGAACAAGATCGCTTAACATATGAACTACCAATACAACATCAAGGAAATTCTCTATTTAGAGAATTCATTAATTTTGAATTAAAATGGATGGTTTGCAAACAACAAATGTATTGTCAGTTCCGTGTTGCTCGTTTGAAATTAGACAAATATATTCGATGCGCAAAAACGATTTGTAGTTATGTGAAAAAGTTGATCGGAACAGCATCATCGGTTGCTTGTTTTTTGGTGACGCTACAATATCACCAAATTCGCCAATGAAAGGTTACATTCGAACTCCCGGGAAAGAGCTGAAGAAAAAAATGAAAATAATCCAAAAATTCATGTCATCAACACGGATGAATATCGTAGTACCATGTTATGTAGTAATTGTTTTACAAAAATGGATATCTCGAAATCTCCACATCGTTTTGCATCGTGTCCACATTGCAAAAAGGTCTGGAATCGGATATCAATGCTGCAGTCAACATTTTAAATAATGGATTTAATTTATTCTTCAATATTGATCCAATAATACAGTTTTCTCGTGGTTTTATTTTGTAATTATTTTAAATAATGGCAAAAGTTAAACTCTCGAATAAAAAGTACCTAATAGGTATCTTCTCCCTGTGAACTACTAATCAATGTTCCTTTATTCCTTTGATTCAGTGATAATTGATCAACGTTTTTGAAAAAGGGAGTGTGATTGTTGTATGAAAATGAATGAAATCACACAAAATGACATCAAAGTTTAAAGAATTTATAGAGTCTGAAAATTTAAAAAATGTACATATATATATATATAGCACAATTTATACCCGAAATTGACATTTTTAGCCAATTTTACATTCCAATATCAATAAATTTACCCGTTTTTTAATGACCTTGAACAGCATTTACCTGTAAACTTTTTCGAGAGTTTCAACAGTTTTTTCCTCCCCATTTTTTCCCCCTGCCCTTTGTTTGTTTTGTAAAAAGATAACGTTGCTCAGTTTTTAATGAACGACATCTGTTAATCTTATCTTATAAGTTTTTTTTTCTTTTTCTTAGGTAAAAAAAATAACGTTATTTTTTAAATGAAAACGACAGGGTATCTTATCTAAATCAATTTTCGGTGAAATTTAAACTTTTTTTTTCTTGGTAAAATAGATCCGTTATCAGTTTGAATGAAATCGCATCACCCAATTTTAATGAGTATTAACTTTATTACGTAGATAAAAATTTCGGTCTAGATAACGATTTTTCAAGTGTTTATCAACACCATAAATTATTATATTTATTTCATAAATTTTATTTTAATAGTTATCGAAAAATCACAATTTATAAATGTATTTTTCAATTAGTGTACATTCAAATTTACATGGCCGTCAACAAATTGACACATGAATTTAAATAAATTTGAAAATCATTAGAAGTAGCTGTTAATATAATATTTTTTACAATTGCTTAAATCCAATCCTATAATTGTCGAATAATCTCTAATAATTAATATTGTACTCTCTAATGGATTTTGAAATTCTTAATAATTTTTTATAAATACTTTCAACGTGCATACCCTCAATTTTTCTAATATTTAAATGTAAAAAATTTGTAAACATATTCGAAAATACTCCTTTACTGGTTCATAAATTATAATTTTATACCCAACAACAGATGTTAAATTTATCAATATATCATTCATCACGAACATTTTTGTTTTTTCCAATTAGGGCAAATTTAGAGTTATCGGGTTCACGCACATAGGACACATTGTAATCGCCAATAACACCTCGCACACGTAACATTTTGACATGTGCTACATGCGACCCCTGTATTATCATCCGAATGGTCCAACCCACATACAATACATTCTAAATTCAAAAGTCTCTCGTGTAAATAAGATGATGTTTCTATTATTCTTTTGCATACTTATGTGGATACTTTATATATTCTAATTTATTATTCATCAATAAATTAAACATGCTTCGTCGTCATACGATACAGCACTAAACACATCCTCAATGTGCCGACGTGGCACAATCAAACGATTTTTCATAACGCTTTCAATACAATTATACGAGTCTCATATATACATCGTTAACAACTGGTTCAACTAATTTTGTATATTTTAAAACACACAAAATATCACATTAACATTTTACGATGTCCCATTGGTTCTTGAATAGAATAATATACCCTTTGGGCGAAATCGGTAGATTAAATTTTGTGCATGGAATCTTCAATGAGTTATCTGGCTCATCTACAATACGTTTTTTATTCGTAAATGATTCATCCTAAAAATGATAAAATGATGGTTTCCACTTTTTACATTAATCAAAATCAATTTTTTTTTCTTATTTCACTACTGTAATTTAACATTTCTCCGAATCCACATATAAAACATTAAAATTCTGTTTTCTCCTTTATAACGGTTTCTCCCAAACAAAATAAATGGGCAGGCACAATTAAAACATCACTTTGACCATCATCGTGTATCGTTCGCGTATTTGCAATGAATCCAATTCATAAATGTTTTAACGACTTCGAGCAGGTGTACAAATTAAATATTCGGTATACGATCTGTAAATTTTGTTTGATCTATTACCATTAAATGTGACAATTAGACGATAGTTGGCATCTAAACCATACTGTTGATGGTAAATGTCTTTAATCATTTTTTTAGCTTTGATCAGTAAAACCCTTCGTTATGTCATACTAATCCCAAAATATTCATCATCATTATATTTTTTATATATTGATAACATAATTTCACCACAAATTATAGCAACAGCGACAGTGATCCACATTTTTAACTTAACCACCTTTAAAAAAACCTATAATATATATTATTTTTAAAAAAGAGAAAAAATTATTTAAATTTTTTTTATTATATAATGAAACTGAAATTAATATTACACTTAAAAGTATCATCACAACAAGAATAAAACAGTACAAAAAAAATATCTAAATAATGATCAGTTTTGCGTAGCCTTTGAAATTCAAGTATGAAAAACCAAAGAGCAACAGACGATGTCAAGAAAAAAAAATTAACGACAAGATAATAAGCACTCCAAATGACAATACACAATTGTCCAATGTAAATTCCGAAATATTATTGATGTCACAAAACATGACATACAAATGAATGTGGTCGAAACCAATCAATCCAATATTTGTTGCCATGGATCTACAACAAATATTAATGCGCAAATCTAAAAGAAAAAAAGATTAGATTTTTTTACCCACCCAAACGATAAAAAAATGCTTACAAGCTGCAAATGATAGCGTGTAAAAATACGATACCAGATTCACACACATTTTCAAAATAAGTAAATAATCACCGTCTCAATGGAAGGTTCGCACGAAATAAGATACATCTTCTCGTTGAAGCCGCCTTTAATACTGACTTTTGAGTGCCAATGACGAATCGACGACATGAAATGGCAGTTAAAATTTATCAACTGTACCCTACGCTCGACAATGTTCATCACAAATTGAAGAAACCGTAGTTTCCATCGATAAATCAATGGACGAACAACCACAACAAATAGGTCAAACTCAACAGAAGGCGAATGTCACAGAGACATAGATTCTATACAGATACAATTATTTATATAGAACTTGAAAAACAATGCATCACTGAATATTAATTGCCAAAGTGTTGAATAATTAACGAAAAAAAAACATGCAGCCTTATTGTAACATTTTAGTTTTCATTTAACCATGAAAAAATTGCACAATTTGTGTAAACAAATTTTGGAGTTGGATGAAATTCGTAATCAAATTCTTTGATGTAAATGTTGATTTTATTTGATTTCAGTAACAATTATGAAGAGAAAAAAAATAAACCGAGATGAAACATTTCAGTAGTAAAATCGGGAATTAATAGTGTTATCGACAACCCAGATATTGTAAGAGGGAATTCGAGAAGATGTAGTGGAAATTTCAAATCTTATGTACGAAACCAGTCATGGTACTCGAAATCTCCACATCGTTTTGCATCGTGTCCACATTGCAAAGGTCTGGAATCGGGATATCAATGCTGCAGTCAACATTTTAAATAATGGATTTAATTTATTCTTCAATATTGATCCAATAATACAATTTTCTCGTGTCGTTTTATTTTGTAATTATTTTAAATAATGGCAAAAGTTAAACTCTCGATAAAAAGTACCTAATAGGTAGTACGATGAAAGTGACACAAGAATTTATAGATAATGTTGGATTCAGAGGCGGGTGGAAACTTGAAAGTAATCAATACAAACAATATTTAGTGCTCAATGATCCGACATATTGTCAGGTGTTTTGGATGAAATATTGGAAAGATGTATTAAGTGTGTCGTTTCGTAATCAGCAGCACATTACATTCCTTGCAAATGGTGAATACGAACAAAGGTCATTATTGATAGAGATACTGGAAATTTATTAGCAACACCTGCCGATGGAGTGCAATTCAATATTTTGGAAATTTTCAACTTCGCAACACACCACACTTACCCTAAATCTTAACGCATCTTTTATTATTATTTCTTATTTTATATTTGCTATTATATTTCTCTCGATTCTTATTTAATACCAAACAAAAAAATCACGTGTTTTGAATTTATTTAAAAAAATGGTAACTATTTTAGATATTCTACAACGCAATTACTACGATCAATTATTTGCACGCGTTAGTGTGACCAAACAAAATGATAAATTTATATAATTAATTGGATATCGACAACAACTAAATTTGCAGCAATTGGTATAGATAAACATTTAAAGTCCGTTACAATACCAAACAAATATTACACCTGGTGTTTGTTGCAGTTAAAAATCAAAAACACATTTAATGTATTATTAGATTTATAATGTAATATCCATTACATACATACATCGATTCAATTAATATTAACAATGGATTTACATTCGATTCTCCATCTGTCGATTATACACTATACAAAATTCCAACAAATTCATTTCACAAACATTTGATCTGTACACAATAATATCGAAGAATGAGCATTATTTGACAAATTAAAACTACCCGCCATGTGGAATTTAAATTTTTTATAGCTATCGAACTAGATTGCCATTTATTACAAAATCTATCACAACACCGATATTATTACAACTCGCATGCTCCAACATCCAGAATTTATTTATAAAATATTTGCACATCTAAATATTGATATGTCTCACCCATAAAATATCATCAATTCAATTCAATGATATCAATTTCAAAATACAACGAATCAGTCCTCATTGAATCTGCACTCGAACATTTAACATCACAATATGTACATATTATTTTACCGTATAATTCAACAATATTATTACGACACCTATTAAACAGATCCGTTTTATATCGCAACAAATATGTTAATTTATTTTTCATTGAAAAAAAAAATTACATTCGGTCTCAATATGATTCACATTGATTTATCATACTCCTTGCACACTTCATTATACTCCAAAATGAAACCACAGTCCACGCACAATATGGAATTTAATCGAAGTCGATAATTATTATATGATCACATTTTGAATACACACTCCCACATCACACAGAATCGCACACGAAAGTTTTATTATATGCACTCGCGAGTGCAATACATTTTCATTTTAAATAATCCGACATTCAAACACCTGGAAATAATGTCACAATTCGGCCTTCAGTCATGTTAAATCTTCGAATAATAATGTCGGTTTGCCGGCGGTTTAAATTATATCACCAATCCTGGATTTTATAATAATGTACATACATATGATTTTGAAGCATATTATCCAAATTTGATAGTCAATCACAACCTGTCCCCCGAAACAGTGTGCATATTAACTATGTCACAACTACGAAATGCCACAGATGGTATCATTTTGAACAACACGGACTTTGAATGCTACGAATTTATATCTCACAATAATTTATTACACAATCAATACGCAAAATTGTTTCCCCCCAAAAATAATGACATCTCAATATAACATCACCATGATCAATTATACCTCATCATCGACAAACGTAAAATCGGCATCTTAACTAAATATACACAATTTAAATTAGCACAACGTATCGAAGTAAAGAACAATTCCAACACACCCTACACATTTATCAGACCTGACATATAATCGACACAAACTAGAGACTTCTACATATATGGACTACTAGGCGCAAAATTCAGTGCGTTATCGTCACTACACACTGCCGCTGCTGTCACATTTTGGGGTAGATATATCTTATACATCTCACGCAACAAAACATCACACATCAGTGCATATTTGCCGATACCGATTCATTATTCTTTTCTCGCTCAAAAATCAAATGGACTCCACAAATTCCAATGAATATACATATTTCAAAATATTCTTTTCTTTTCAAAAAATCGTACATTGCCACAATCATAAAAAAAAAAATCATTGCCCGCGCACCGGACCAAAAAATGGAAACCCTCTTGCAATTTATGCATACAAAATGAAAGTACCACTTAATTATTCATTTACTGAATTTTTGTTATACAGCATGGCGTCGTATCTACAAAAAACCGTCAACTTTTGAAGAAAAATAATAATTTACTTACAAATCACACATTCAAAATTTCCTATAAATATTACTGAAAAAATTTTAATACCATTTGACAAACTCGAAATTGACAAATCATTTATATACACTTCTCGGACCCATACACAAATTATTTTTAAAATAGTACATCACATATACATCAAGTATTTAAAATCTGAATTTCAAATTTCCTGGCGATACTCATTTCAACGCTGCGACAATCAAGCTAATTAGCGTTTATTTTCACATCTAAATGGGTAAATAGCACGTTGCATACGACATCATTGCTTCATTTGTATACTGGCTACACTATATCTGAAAAACCTGCTATAGAAGATTGGGGTTTGGAACGACTTGCATCTGGTATGAATATATCAACTATCAAAAATCAGCAAATGAAAAATTATGCAAAATTTGTTATATTAACGAATACGATACAATCAAAAATCAGCAAATGAAAAATTATGTAAAATTTGTTATATTACGAATACGATACAATATTTTTACCATGTGGTCACATACTTGCATGTGGTAAATGTGCATCAAATTTTATTACTTGTCCTCATGCAGAAATTAATAAACAATATAACACGATGTTATTTTCCATGACGCATTGCGACTTATCCCATTAACCCCCATGTGATTTATCACCTCCATGATTTATATCGCTCACCCATGATAACAAAACCACTATAAAATCAACACATTTTTCAGTAATTTCTTCAGTTTCTAACAAACGTTACAAAATGGCAGAGTTACATACACATTGTGCAAGCTGGCAATATGGCAGAAGTTACATACACATTGTGCCCAGCTGGCAACGAAATTTGTCTTGATACACATCTCGACATAATTGCTGAAAATATATCACTCGTACCAAATTGCAGACTCAAGATTAAAATGGCGATTTAAGATTATAAGTCCATCATTTTCTACTATTTTGGCCTATGAAACACACATGGGTTTTTATACCGTCATTTGAAACCATCAACATAATACAAATTAAACGAGACGAAATAAGACCGCCATACATAACAAACAATACGTAAATTAACGTTTCATTATTCTCCCCAAATGAAGACGAAGAAATCGAAAATATATACGTCGATATAAAAATGATATTTATGTGCCCATTTTTAAACCTATTCGTGGAGTCCAATTCAGTGATGATTCCAATGATAACTATGTAGTTGAAATTATATAAATGGCACACAGGAATTGTAAAAGATAAACAATTTGCACACACAACATTTGGATTGATTTGCCGCTCAAGACAATATACATGAAGTTCACCAAAATGACTAATTTTGAATTGCTTATTTGGAAGCATCTTCGTTGTTGCATCATTTAATATCCAAGTGACATATACCACCGCAGGTGAAAATTGGATTGAATTGTAGGTATGATAAAATCTACAACATTAAGTGCGAATGTTTTGGTAGTGGTTATGAACACCATGTCAGTTTCGACACTGTACGATGAGGATGTTTATTTGCATTTTTTACCGAGAGAAAGAGAAAATTTCCGCTCACAAAGTCGGCAAAGCTGATTCGATTGTGCTACCAGAAGATGTAATATATTTAACAATCAAACGACACGAAATTCAAACATCCAAGAACATTTTCCAATACTGAAAAATGCAGTATTTGGGATTCATTAGTAAAAGCAGCAACTCAAGCATATTGGGAATCTGTCCTTTCCAGTGCTGTTAATTTCTGTTTCGATGAAGACACTAAAATCGTCGTATACGCTCGATTTAATGTCCGATATGAAATACCAAAAGGTTCAATTTCATTTCATCTTAAACGTGATCGGACATCATCAATGATTACATCTATATTCATTTTTCGAGAATTTGGTATACCAATTACCAATTAATTCAAATTTCAAATAGAGAAACACATATTGCACCTGAAAATGCAATGTATATGGAATTGTTTCCACATTATCCTGGGGAAAGCATTTTACTTTGCGAAAAAATAAATGGGGCGGATACAGATACGGTAACATGGAATTTAAAAAAACCGTACTTTTAAAACAATGTAAAAATATATGGATTTTGGTGGAGGTTTTAAAAAAATGTAATCTAATAATCAAAAAATAAAAATAATTATGGTGGTATGGCAATTATATTTTTTAAATGTCCCTTTTCGTTTAATTTGTCGTACATTTGATCCTCCTCCGATAAATTTACCATTTACAAACACTGTGGAACACTTGAAATTGATGTCTTCTCAAACAAGATCATGATAATTTCATTTGCCATACTTGGTGACATTTTGTCAAGTTCAATTGCGCTGTATTTACAATCAATTTTATCAAATTCGTGCTTTGCCATCGAGGAATAAGAACAATAACTCTTAGAAAATATCACTACTTTGTTATTTTTTATTAGTTCATCGACAAACGTCATTTTTTATACTATATACATCAATGTATTGAACTTTCACTGTCACTGCCTTTTGAATCAGTATCGCTTTCTGTACAATCTACATTTTGATATTTATATAATTGATTCATATAGTTCGAATTAGGTCGATCATAAACAAACTCGTGTGTTTTTTTGTTTGGTGTTGCACTGATTAAATGCGATAAAATGACTCGTTTCTACTAAAACATTTATGTTGATTATCCAATGAATGTGTATGAAGAAACAAATGTAAATGTTCAATACATGATCGCCAAAACATACATTTTATAAAATTATTCATTGCTCGTTCTGGTATTTGAAATCCTTCATTTTTATAAACACGCCGTTGATCGTCTCCAATGTTACGAATACCCCTTGATCTTGGTATCAATTGTTTTGTTGATCGCTTTTTTTCTCCGTTTCTACTACATCAATTACATACGGTGATTGAAACGCCAACACTTCGTGTATTAATTCTTTATTAAAAATGTATAATAGCATTTACATGATCACCATTTAATGTGTATGAACAGGCTCATCACAATATCCACGCTCTGATATTTGTTTTCATTAAAAATATACCATTACTTATTCCATGTAATTCTAATAAAACTGAATATACTTGCTTGAAAACATATAATGTGCATATTAAATCAGAACTATTCAGTAATTCACATCTCTTGTACATTTTATTATTCGACCTAAACCCCTTTAAGCAACATCGAGCATCGGATCATTTTCATTCGGTCCAAATACCGACGAAAATAATTAGATGATGCCATTATTTATATCACAAGTGTATGTTGTTTTGTTGCTGACGAATGCTTATAACTCTGAAACAATGGTATCGAACTTCGTTTTAATGTTTCAATTATTTAGCCTGGGTTAATATTAGAAAACTTGTATTCTGTACTATTATACCTTTGATATTGCCTTACTTAAGTTTGATTGAAAATCAAGTACAATATCTATCGACAACTCAATAAAACATCGAATTATAAACTCCTTTAATGCTAAGATATAATCTGAGTTATTCAGGACTGTTTTAATAATACTTAAACTAGTATATGTTGGGATTGGATACGAACACAATATTCGTGCATATTCAATATATGCCGAAGACTGTAACAGATCAGTCGGTAATATTCATAACCATTATTAACTCTTTTGAATTTAACAATTCCACGTTATTTTTTTTAAAAAAGTACTCAGGTATTATAGTTTTTTGCGTATTCAAATGTTCCAATTCAAATGTGAACATAATTTTGTTATCGTTTCAAAAAATCTATCAAGATCATAACTCTGTAACACAAATGGCGTAATGATCCTTAAATGTCTCTCATAAAGACACTAATCAAATGATGTAAATGTGTTGCAATATCAACCATTTCGACATCAGAGTAGTTTATAATTAGATTCGAATTTGTTCGCTCTAACGCCAACAACAATGTACTTCGAAACAATTTGATGCATGGTGTATGGCTATTCCATTAAAATTAACTGAATTGCAAAACTCATTTATTTTCGATAATATTTCTTCATCACATATTTTGTCTTTATAGTCAGAGTATAATCTTTTTCAACTCCGAAAATTTCATAAATATCGGCTCAGGTGGAATATTTAAACAACTCGTATATGGTGATTTACCAGTAATCATCCACGTATAAGTATTCCCCTTTTTTAAATGATCCAAATATTCTACATGTAATTGTGCCCTTTGAAATTGTTCTACTGCCACACCAGTATTTATTGCATTTTTTCGCGGACGACCACGACCTGTAATTTCCGAAATAATCCACAACCACCTGCATGTGAGTCATCCACAACTTCTTCGTTATGTTCTTTTTTTAAATGATTACGTAACTTCCACTGTTTTTATATTTTCGAGCACCACAATACATGATTGTTCACGACGGCCCATCGGGGGGGCAACATTTAATATAATATTCATCATTGCTGTATCATCTGTCACAGACGGCTCCATCGATAAAAGCTCCGTTATAATTCGTTTCTGCTACCTCTATTCCAGTTGTCTGCATGCTATCGGCGGTTCCACATTTAAGGCATTGTTAATTCATTTTCCAATATTGCAAGTGTACTCGAAAAATCTACATCAGTACACATTTGATTGTTCTCAAATTCAAACACAATTCATCCAAATTTATTTCCGAAAGTATGAAAGAATCATCACACCTCAAATTGGATCTATAATCTCAACTGGATTTGTATGTGCTTTATTATCATGAGAACGTAATGTCCGTCTGATGGCGTGACCTTTCTACGTTTTGCTTTTGGTGGAGACATTATTGCAATTATGTCAATGTTCACTCACAATCATATCACAACTGAAGTCTAAAGATACCGATATTTTTTTCATTTTAAAATATATTTCATCACATTTTAAAATTAGTCATCATGATTCCTATTATCGACTTTTATAATATATGGCACATACCAGTTTCTTATCAATTCTTATACGACGTCGGTGATATATTTGAAGCCACTACACGATTTGACAATACATTCTTACACTCTTCATACGTATTGACCAATCAATTTTGTGCAGTTCATATAGATAATGGAATTATTATAGACACTACAGATCCCAATGTTGTCTTACCAACACAATCAAATCACATTGTTGTATCCACACACAATCATACAAGTGCAGTCATCAAATGATATACGAATCTTACAATCAACATATACATGAATATGGGATTTCTTTCTCCCTTGGATGACATCATTGGAATCGTCGTCAATAAATACAAAGTTAAATACTCTAATACACCGACTGATTCATTTTAAATACAAATCTATTACCATACACTTTTTTTAGTGACACTGATCTTCTACCACTCAAAATCAATTACAATGACAATTTATATATTTTAAAACTCGACGGCACTTATGATCTATCACAACCGCAATTGAGGGCATATCATATAACGACACCCCCATTCGAGTAGTTACACCCGATTCACGAGAACAATAACATTCTTCGTTTACGACCGTCAATTGTGGACAATATTCACGATAATAACGTAACAGTTTCTTAATATAGACATACAATTTCATTGAAATATTCACATCTGAGCGAATTACCATCGCTATTATATACTAAATGCATCTTCTACTGATAATTCATAATTGACTTCCCATATTATATTCGGTGGAATCGCGTCCCAACCATTTTGCATCCATATATTTGCCTGCTTCAACGATGTTCCAGTCATTTCCACAATTCCATTATTATCCGTTTCACAATCAGGCATTATCTTTATACTGAAATATGTACTTGTCAGAATGGAAATACTTTTGGACGATACTCCGGCATTATCGTAAATAATGTATTTCCATTCAATTTTTCACTTCTTGGATTCACATATATTACATATTGACCTTCATCAATGTCTGCCTAATTCCATCCACCGAACGGACCACACTCAATCTCAACAATTTACTAAACAATCATAATCCAATTCATTTTCACACACATATATTGCAATATTAAAAATAGGTACATTTCTTATACGTGGCGTCCAAAATTGGTCCGACAATAAACTAACACCTTCTCCAATAAAAATGGCAAATAATATGGCATCAATAAATGATGCTTCTCAAATTTATCGATGTCTATTGCCCGAATATTTTCCGTATTTATTGTAAACTGTGCTATTTTTGATTCAGTTTTCTTCGTCAACAATTCCGATGGTTTATTCATCGTGGCAACCTCTGTCGAATAATAATCAGATTCTTTTGGCATTTCATTATTAAACGACCACGCCATTGTATTATCATCAAAGTAAAATTTATACTTTTGATCCTCCGGATCAAACCACGACGCTTTAATAATTTACGTTTCGTCGACATTAAAGGTTTTATATGTTATACGCAGCTGTTCACGTGCTAAATACACATGTTTAGCAGTTAATTGATAAATTCTAAATTCACGGTCAAAAAATGAATCTTTTTGCAAATATTAACATCACACACGCGATAAACGTAACTATATCAAAATAAACAGCATTATATTATTATATATTTTTTTTTCAAAACTACTTATAGATGATATGCTAAGTGTTTCAATAAATCAAACATACACCATGTCCAAGTTAAATATTATATATACCAATAATTTACCACCATTGGTCGACGTAAGCGAGTCGCGTGTCAAACTTGTCATGAAAATGAAAATGTTATTATACCTTTATTTTCTTTCGCCGGAGTAAACGAGTCAACAGATGACGGCAATTGCACAACAAGATTACAATTTGGAAACCTGTAATCATCAGTTTCGACTTAAAAAAAAATTCAAATGCGTGCTGGCGACGAACCATTTACTTCAATTTATATCTGCAAACTTTGTAATTTACAACGACTACAATAACTACATTTTATTGCAATTGACATAAATATATCAATTTTAATGTAATACATTTGAAATATTCATGTATTTACAATACATCATATATAGTTAAACTTATATATCATGCCTAAACGTCGCGTCTCTCGTTCATCTCCAAAACGCAAATCTGCGTCACGTCGGAGACGCTCAAGATCCAGGCGTCGTTCCAGATCTTCTTCAACTATCGCACACAATACAACAGATCATCGCAGCATGTCTACCCGTAAACGTCGTAGAAGCAGTTCACGTCGTCGCCGTGCATCTTAGATTAACACGCACATAAAAAATGGATACCAACGAGAGATACCATAAATTGGTACTTAAATACCCACTAATCGAAGTCCTTGAACGTATCAATTTCGATGAAGAATATACACTTCATGATATTTTGGAGACATTTCCCTCTCTTAATGCAGAAATTATTTTATTTATAATTGCACAAAATCTATTTCATCGCTAATGACAATTCATCCATGTTAATTTTTGGACGATTCTTCATATCTTTGTGACGACACACTCGATGGAGTCTACATTTTCACCAAGTTTCAAGCAGACAGAACAAGCTAGACATTTTTTACAATTCGTCGATTCTATCGGGTACATGTCATAATCCCTAAAATATCAGCCAACGTCAATACAACTTCTCCCAGCGATAGTACATTCTTTGGAAAATGTATTATAGAATTATTACATTTTTTATTTCACACACATTACGTGAATCCCCTATTAATACCAAATGATTACCACGATATCCACAGGCGGAACATTTATTTTGACGAAATTGTACACCCACAACGACAACACGCGGATAAACATTTTTTACAACCTGATTTTTTCTAACACTTGATACACATCAACGACTCCTATCGCCCATTACATACGAGTTACGTTCAAATAAAACATAATATTGACATTGCATGTTATTGTGTAACTAAACACGTTCCATAACATAAAACATCACTATTCATTACTTTCGAATATAAATGTGCATCTGTTATACCATCTGATGTCGATTTAAAACATTCATATATATAATACGTCAAGTGAGGTAAAATTAACGAATCAACTTTCATTGGGAATTGATCTAGCCATACTCATCTATCACATCTGACGATATTATTTCATATCCATTCCTCTTAATAGTTTTCATTTTTTTTTTTTTTTGGTTTGCAACAATAATGCCTAATACAGATTTTATTTTTTATGACATTATACCAGTGTCCGAAATTTTTTTAAATGATTATTTTTTCCCCTATTTTGCCAAGCATATAATACAAATTCATATGCAACAATATAAATTGATAATTATAAATTATTAACTCGAATTCAGCTACAGTCACTATTATTTTATAAAACTTTTATTCCAAACATCAACTGACATATCACATCAATATAACACCCAACCACCACATCCATTCAATTTAAACTCTACTACCCAACAATTCATTCCCGATATAACATTAACATCCAACGGGTATGGATTCATCCACAGCCAGCTAACATGGGAGGATGTACTAAAAAAAAAAAAAAAATGGCACACTTGCTTCAACAAATCCTCCCTTATTTGAATATCAAAAACTATTGATGTCATTTTCTTCGAAATGTTTGACGATGTCGACGCAATTATCAATCACATTCAAGACACTACTCTAAAATCCCCACAAAAATCAATAAATTTCAAATATATTAAAAATATGATTGTTACCAAAAACCAAATCGAAAATGACGATGCCCATCCTTGGGGACTTGAATTGTCGATTTTTTTAAATAACACAAAAGCACAAACAATATTAAATGTAAAACAAATGCCCAATGAAACAACACAAACAACCCAACAAATCATTCCAAACATCATTATGTTACGCTACACACAAAAACACTCGATAAAACATGGTTTCGTATACGAACCACACCAAATTCATCAATTCAAAATATTTGACAATACTCCGCGACCGTGATATGCCACACAATTGCACCCAACTTCATCGGACATTCACGAAATCGAGTATACTGGAAACAAAAACATAATGATATTTTTATTTACAACACAATGAAATCAATTTTCGAAAAACATAGACGTCGATGAAATCATTTTTTATTCAAATTGTAAATTAATTACCAAAATTGAGGCATCATTCTCTACGATTCTTAGTAATATTTTTAAATTTTAT
The DNA here is from genome assembly GCA_018397935.1 of Propsilocerus akamusi. NCBI lineage: Eukaryota > Metazoa > Arthropoda > Insecta > Diptera > Chironomidae > Propsilocerus > Propsilocerus akamusi. The sequence continues at coordinate 36,799 of JAFFZY010000068.1, forward strand.
TATTGTTACAAGCGTAATACATTTGATACGATTGTCACCAAATGTGATTGGGATTTGGTTACAATGCTCCTTATACATTGTTATGTGCTCGCAATACAACAAAATCTTAACACCAATCATAGTAGAATGTTACAACCACTCGCTATATATCTGCTGAAAAAATTACCGTCTCTAAATGCGTGTAAGGGTGAAACTTTCTTCACTGGCAGTCCCCGGGATGAATTCTTACTGGTCGCGGAACACAATTGGGCGGAAATAACAAAATTGAACTCTGTTGTCACTCAAACATGATCTTATTCAAAATTTAACATAATAGATTTATTCATCATATGGACCACACACTCAAACTTGACGTTGACAATTCTGTCTTCTTTAAAATCATTGCAACACTTTCAGTCGTATTTGTTATTGCATATTTTCCATTTATTGCACTCATTCTCATTTGTCTATTTGTTATCGTATGGATTACAATAAAACAGCTGCCTTTAGTAATTACCTACAACTGTTAGTACCCGTTAAACCAGAACCAGAAGATACGCCATCAACCAACATCGACGAAACTGTCAATCTTGTTGACGACGATGAAAATAATTAGTTTTATTATATTTTAATTTTAAATTACATTGAATATTAAACACTTCCAGATGCACATTCAAGTAGCCATGGATACCAAAGCCAAAATGGAAAGGGATGTAATCCATTCATTTCGGCCTAATGAAACATATCGAAGATGACAAATCAATTATTTCATCCGTACCATGGACCTAGTAGTATCAATTAGAAAAACAATTAACGAAAGTCATACACTTAAAAATGCAAAGCTTAAAACGGAAGAAGAATTCAAAATGTGGATTTATAAAATTGGAAAGAAAATTGGAATAAGTCAATTTAAATATATTTTGCACAGAGCATCCTCATTAGGTCATACAAGACTTTATTAAAATTCAAATACATCAATAAAATTACCTCGAAAAAGAATTTGAAATTAAGATTTAGAAAAGTTGAAACAAACTTTAATTAAAATGTATTTTTCATACTAGTTTAAAATTAAGAACGCATCATTAAAATCAACACCGAAACTCTAATTCTCTTGTGGAATTTTTTTTAATTTTGTCTAATATATCATTTGAATCTTTTGCCAAGTTGATTATTCGCCATATGTTATACCCTCGACATTGTCATGCGACATCAATTCACTGCGAGTTGAATCGCTTATCACATCTCCAAGGAGACAATTTTTAATTTAGGAATTATTTCATTCAAAAATATACTGAATTAAATGAATTTCCTAATAAATAGAGATATCTTCTTTTGAATATAAATTAACATATGCCTGACAAAAAACATTACATTCAAATTTAAGTACATTTTCATATGCATTTATTCGTAATGAAACTTTGTTTAATAATTGTCTTAATTTATTAGATACTCGAATACCGATTGATAATCGTCGGTTCTCAATAAATCCGAACCACGTATTCACATGTGTTCCATTTGATACCTCAACAAACTGATACAATGATATACTATCTCCAAACACAAAAACCCGTATTTGAATATTGCAAACAATATGCAATCCGATCACCATCATTATGTAGACTGGTTTCTAAGTAGGTCAATGTTTATTTATTTTCCTATAAAATTGATTCATATTAATGTTGTTTTGATTTGTAATTTCACATTTATATTCACAATGTAAATTAATAAAATCTATAAACAATTTGTCAATATGAGCTTCAACAAGGTCCATTAAATTTGACACATTTCTATTTTGATTTAAATATATATGTTTTGCACTTTTTTTTTTTACGGTCATTTGTTATGTGAATTTTTATAGCCTCTTCTTCATTTGACACTTTATCGTCGATTATTTGGTCATAACCTCGAGCCACATTTAATAAATTATAATTTTGAAATACACATCGATATGCATTCATAGATGGCAATAAAAGTATGACGATGAGAATGTTACACCGTATGGTTTTCGTTGTTTATGGCATCGACATACCAATTTAACAGATTCTATGTACAAATTGTCTCCATTCATCGGGAATAAATTGGTAAACAAATTTGCATTTTGCGTCACTGCCACCAAAACAGCTGGACTCGAATATGAAACCTTTGGCTGGTGCACGAAGAATGGACGATCTTTTGTATTATTGATAATTTTAAAATAATAATTTTTTAAATCCAATGCCAGGTTCATTATTAAAACATCACTATATTCGCTTCGTTTATGTTTACTTTGAGAAGTTGACGATACCGGCGAAGGAATACATTCAATACCAATTTGAACATAATATAACATTATTTTAATTAATATTGGCATTTTTTTCATGGAATTGATATTGTTTCCGTACCATTTTCTGCCGAAATATTACACCTTCCCATCGTCTATCCAAGTCTAGTAATAATTCATGTGATTGTGTATATTTCCTATAACGAGAATTTAATCTATCATCTACATACATATTATCGCGATCTTGAAAAAGTGCCATTAATAATGGTATATACGGTTTAACGTGATCTACTGGCGTTTGTCTTAATTTCTCGGGTGAAAAACAAAACTCCATTTCACCTAGAGTTGCATTTGGACCTATTTTTTGAGTCCAATTAATGGAAATGGAAAGAACTTTTCTGGCATTGCTGTGAATTTTAGGGTACTTACTACTACCGTTGGGGTGGGATCAAAGGAAGAAATTAACGTTTCTTGTTCAACATACATTCGAAACACTGCAGCCGCGTGTCTTTGACAAACAATTGTCATATTTAAATCAGCTTCATTACTACACGCTATATTATTTTGATCAATACCAGCAAAAAGACATTCCACATCTGAACGGAACGGACGCATTGACATCATGGGAAACATGTTCTTATGTTCTCTTTTATGGCTATATAACTATCTTCATGGAAACTCAATAATTCCAAACTGCCCATGTTATATTGAATATTCTAAACATTTTACCGATATTTTTTTCGACAACGGTCATCATACATGTGCTGCACCTATATTGATGATAAAATCGAACATAAATCTTTTCCAATCATGCTTGGAAGTTTGATTGATTTCATTATACGCGAGACACACAAAAATGAATTCTCTACATTTGGAGCATTCATTCTCGATGGTGAATATAAAATATTACCTAATTTTTTAATGAATAACATCAATCATATCGGTCTTACAAGGATTACAAAAGCAAATAAACTAAAGAAACTCGATTGAAATGGAATATAAAAAGTGGGATTTATACATATCGCATCAACTATGATGGAAAAGCTAAAACATCCATGCTAAGGATTAGTGACAACACAACAAACGTATTGTACCCATTGAAAATTGGGTGGACATAATCAATACGAAACTCACTCCATTTAAACACACAACCACCCCACAGCCAACATCTGCCGAATATGAACACGTATTTCGCGAAATCATTAAAAATTTTCCACATATTGATGATCTTGCAAACAAAGTACTTATAACGGACCAATTCTACTCGAACGTGTTCGAGAATCAATTAAGAATCCATCAACCAGAAATCAACATACATAAACGGTAATATGTTTTTTTTATTATCAAGCAACAGCAAGTTGTCGAAAATTCACACAAGGCAAAAACTGCAGCTATTAAGAAATTTCTGCAGTCTTTACATACCAATGGACGGTCAAAAACACGATAAAATTATTGATTTTATACAACAATTAAACGTGGTGTACACGCAAAACAATCCATGAATATCGAACCACTTAAATTTCCATCCGACGGTGAAGATTATATATGTCCATTGTCATGCAAAGAAATGAAAGACGCAGGGAAACATTAAATCTTGCACAATGTAATTACATCACTCGCCGTTCAAAACTCAATAATGAACGATTATTTTCGCGCAAAAGATAATCCATCTGCAAAATATACAGTTGTCATAAATGGATTTATTACACCGTATAAAATTAATTTCACATTTGAGCTATTCGTCGTATACAAACGTGCATTATTATTCCCCTCTTTTTTCTTGTACAGTGGTTTCGTGTACGTTGTAAATGTTGAAAATATTATGCTCAAATTTTATTCTAATTTTCAAATTTTTGTGTCTCCATATGAAAAACAAACATTTTATTCGTATTTACATTCAGCATACACAAATTCTCGCCATAAATATTGTACAAACCTTCAGAAAATATCAGATAATTTTTTACACACACAACCCTCAAAATTATCAGTAACCATCAACAACATGAAGGGTTCGTGCACCGTTCTCGATTCCGACGAATCGACAAACAATTTCTAAGTGCAACTGGATACAATGCAGCCATTGTGCTCGATCCAATACGCGGTACCGACTATACACACTTGGCCCATTTAAAACCAATATCTCGACGAATTCCTATTTCTCTTGCCGAAATGCACAACGATGCTATTTTGCCGCCAATTAACATTTATTATTGAATAATTTTCAACATAAATCAGACTCATTTGATCCCCGTAGTTTACAAACTACAACTGTCGTCAACCAAATATTTGAACATTGCTTTAAAAATTCACAATTCGCGGCAACAAAAAAAAAGAAAAACAAAATAAAGTAGGATATGCAAAAGAAGCACTAGTCAATTACAGCAAAATGTTACACGATCAACTACAAGTTCGTAAATTGAATCACACCAAATCAAATTATACACAGCGTTCAATGTACTCGGTCCAACTGTCGAAGATGGGTTTATTCTCGACAAAGATGTCGTAACAAATGGACCGATAAAATATTATCAATTACATTAAACATTAAAATCATGAAAAAACAAACACAAATTACACGAATCATATAAACAAATTTAAAATTACCTACACACCAATTAATGAATTGCGAGAAAATGTCATTATTTTTGGTAATCTTACAACACTAACCGATCTTCGGCTCACGCAAAATAAAAAAATTGTAATTTCTTCACAAACTGGAAAAAATGAATTTAGATATTTTATCACATATCCACTCGATCAATATTCTACAACTACAACCACAATGCACAATATATCATCACATTTTAACAATAAGACATGTTCTATTAATATTCATTTCGATTATCAAATAAAACTCGGAATCGGTACAAAATTGTGTAATCAATTTGGACAAAAATGTGAAATTTCCGATATACAAGACCTCTCCAATATGCGGGCTATGACGCACAAGGAAATTATATTAAGCCCCAAATTATAATGTCAACAATTTCTATTATTGGGCGACTTGCTGCCGGTCAATGTCGGCAAATGATGTCGCATCCACAGCGTGCATTCACAGAACTGGCGGAATTATTGCACCCCTCGAATACACAATACACAACATCGATGCATCAATGAAAATTTCACGATCAAACATACGTAACGATCTGATGACAAATCAAGCTGGCTTCGATTGCAACGAACTCTCACGTGTTGCATCAATTTTAACAGCACAAAATCAAACAAACAATGCACATGACATATTACAACAACTCACAAATTTACTCTCGAGCCGAAGTGTTACACTCACAATTAATTAGTCGACATCTTTTGAGTAACCATTTTTGGCTCCTGTTGTTCTGACATAAATGATGCACCACCAGATGTGTTGAATTGTGCTATTACTCAATTATTCCCTTCGATCCTTGTATAATGTCGAAAATTTCAATTCCATATATAATGTAATGATTCCAATGTTGACTTAAATATTGTTCTAATTTTTCATATATATCATTCACCAAATTCTCATTATTGGACATACGTTGGAACACATTTAATCGATATTCCAATCGAGTTTTTATTGGAAATTTGCAGATATCAAAAAATGTAATAGTGAATATTCTGAATATTGGGAATTTTTTTCTAGAAATTTCGTCAATTCTTTATATGCTGCGTCATTAACCATATTTGGATGTGTAATACTTTTCCATTTTGGGCATTGTATTGAGAAATTTTGCATTATTTCGTCTGTTATAATTGTGCGACGTGGCAACCACAATTTATTTGTCAATAAATCAGTACTAAAATCAAGTACTAGCATTCCAAAAATATGCATTAATATCGTATCAGGTTTTATAATTGTCGACGATACAACCGTTGACATTGCAACAATCGAACAAATAATAAATGATACACACAAAATTCCGACATTAAGAGTGGAACAGCTGTTATGACATTTTCATCCAGTACCAGTACATGCACCAACACGTTTATTACATCCTCCAATAGTTTTGGAACTGTTTCGGGATTGTCACGATATTCAAATTCAAAATTTCATATGTTATTGTTTGTTTTGCATTGAAAATTGCGTCATTATTTACAGAAATAATGCACGATAATGCATGATACACTTGAATAAAAATCTCTTTGAGTTTTGTATTATCGTCTTTTAATGAATTCTCGTCAATTGTGAACTTTAATTGCATATCCTCAATAATTTCCTTTTCGACATCACGGGTAAACCATGAATACGAACCAAATTCCATCCATTTGCCCATTTTAAAAATGTAATTGCTGAATCCACGTCAATATTCAATTGAATCGGTTCAATAAGATTATCATACTCATAAAGTGAAGAATGTCTTCGAGATGGAAATAAAGCAGTATAATCAAAATGAATACTCTTCAACGACGATGTATTGCTTGTCGGCGCCGTTTCCATTTGCATGACTGCATTTTTTGTGATTCTAGCACCAATTCAGCATATGACGGCATTTTTAAAATACAGTTATACTATATATGCACGATATTTACAACACTATTTTCATTACAGTTTGTAAGTTTTGGCGATGCAATGGCTCAACATTCCCCGGCATTTTTCCCATAAACAATAAAATACTTTGATTCTCGTCATTACATGAAATACTTTCATGAGAAACTTCGATACCAACCATTTTTAATGATTGACTAATCATTAAAACACATATATTGCATTAGAATTGATATCAGTTGTCCACATTCCATTAAATTGTGGTGAAGGACGTAATTTTTCGAGTGACGACGCCATAATATCACGAGCCGATATCCATACATAATATATAAATCCTGTATTTATATTAAACACATGAAAATACCCCATATGTGCAGTCACGCTATAATATTCTAATTCAATCCCATGTAAATTTGGAATATCCATAATAAAAATTGTCATATTTGTGTCGTCCATGTAGACAGTCGAAGCATTACCATTTCATCGTCAACTGACAAAATATAGCGTGATGCTTCTTTACGTTTGTCAAATCTAACAACGCGGAATTTATCTAATTTTGCATCTAATTTTACAACTCTTGACTTTACACTTTCGGGCATCAATACAACTCTTTTAGTGTTAAATGAAAATGTGTTTGGTACATTCGACGTAAAAATATGTTTAAATGAACAATTCGTCGGAGCTGTGTCATAGACTATAAAATTTTTGCATTTTTTGTAAAAATCTGATACATTATCACACATATCAACGGGCATTACCTCTAAAATATTAGGTAATTTTCGGAAAACATGTGATTTGTAGATAAAATACTTGTTTCTATTTCGTCTATATCAACACTTGTTAATTCTCGATCACAATGAATCAACAACCGAAACCCTCGATATGGTAAATCATATTTTTTTTTTTTTCGTTATTTCCCCAATCACCAACTGGTGTAATCAATATCGGCACTTCGACATTATCAGTCGTATACAATACTAACTGTACTCCATAATTAACATTCTGTTTATCAAATATCGATGTGCTATATTTATACATTGCAACAATCTCCTATACAATTACAAGCTATCAAAATTTGCAATTTCAGCTTCACACCATTTAAACTTACTATTATTTATTCGATGATGCATATAAAAATTTGTATAACTAAATTTTTTGTTTATCGGATCGATTTCTTTATAATGTAAACCAAAGTATGCCAAATCATTTGAGCTATCAAAATTCCATTCTCCATATGCAATTGGTTCGATGCCTTGTATGGTCTGATCATATTGTACTAAAATATCTGATAATGTATGAAATTCCCACATGATCCACTGTCAATACAATAAACTACATCATTTTGTAAATATCTAGAAGCCGTTTTTACTGTCAATACATCAAATATTGTCATTTCGAGATTTTCAATTTTACTCTCCCCATCAATCTGCATATTATTAGAATATCTTTTAATTTTTCATCCACAAAACGATACATATTAAATATTTTTTTCCTATTAAATCGTACACCATAATTACGTCTTTCGCATACATCATCACGCACCTCTTTGTATAAGCAATGAGACATAATGTTGTCGCCCAGACACTTTGTTGATAAAGTTAATGGTAATGAAAAATCTTGCCCGATTAGACGAGTATCGACGATTTGAGAAAATTCGAGATTCAAAAAAATGCTCATTTTGATTATTCAAATAGTATCGCTGCTTTTTCTGATTGCAGTTTTATTTATCATATACAAACCAGTTCCAATACAGGCACTCTATAATAGATATTTTATTCCGAGCAGTAACTTTACAGAACAAGCATACACGACTAAACAAATTGCAATATTTAAACAGCGCAAATTTGAAACATTCCTCTTACAAAACAATAATGCAGACACTCTGATTGTTTGGTTTCATGGCGGTTGTTTCATTCAAGATCATCCTCATGTGATATTACCATTTTTAGGTAGACTCAGGCGTGAGCTGTCAAATGTGACATTCTTACATTTGCTTATCCTGTACAATTTGAATTTAATCTAAACGATACACTTTTATTTGCAAATAAACTTATTTCCGATATGGATAAATCAAAATACAAACACATTTATTTGGGCGGGGATTCAGCCGGGTTTATTATCACTCTTGACTGCTCGCATCGAAGAATCCGCTACGCTATCAACACTCATCGACATACCACGACTCGACATCACATACACGGGAATTATTGCAATTTGTGGATTTTATGACATTACATTTAATTCTAATATGTTTGGTAAATCTATATTTAAATTTTACATTGGAAGAAATACCCCAAATTGGAACGCTTATCATGTTCGTGAAATAATAACACCAACTCTGATGCTGACGTCAAAGCATGATTTTTTGTTTAATCAACACATTCGATTTGGGACTGCTAATAAAATGAGAAATTTTATTTAAAAGAGTTTCACTCAAAAAACACCGTTCATTGTTTCGTTACAAATATCGAATCAGAAGAAACAACAGCTGCCATTTTACACATACAACAATTTATTAATCGTTTATCTACTCTTAAAGAGGAAGTACATTAATTTTAAACTATCCATAAACGAGATTGCATATTCCATACCTTGGTATAATTTAGTTTCAATTTGATATTGATTTCGATAACTCACAACATCTGTGAATAATATAATAGTGGTGGAACTATGCAGACAAAATTGCAATAAATAAAAAAAATATTATAATGAAAAATATCATAAATTTTGTCAACATTGCAATATATTGTGCGAAATGAGAATTATTAAATCTCCCTTTGATCTCCAACAATCGTTAAACGCGAATAACCTATATTGTGTCGAAATTGACTATCAATATTTACGTCTTAGGGGCCTACAATTAGTTCACATAAACAACGAAGTCCGCTTTTTCCAACATAAAAATCTACCCATCAATTACGGAATGAATATTTTTAATGCTAAATTTGCACCAATAACTATTTTATTATCATATAATGACATTCACAATATTCGAATAATATCGTCATACAATGTGAAAAATAATTATGTACGTATAACTTTTCCTCTTGAAAAAAATCACTAAACAATAAATGTATTTTAATTTGCAATTTGCAAATATATATAATATTATAATATACAAATCATTGATATAGTTTATAGATAATTCAAGATGCCAATAAGTGTAATTAAAAAAAATGAACATATATACATTCCAAAAACATCAAATGATCCGGAATGGGAAACAAAGCACGAACAAGTTACTGAAGCATATAATAAATACTAAAATATATATCACACAATGTAGAATCTGGTGAGGTATTGAAACAAGTTTACATCGAGTCCATCTCATATTTATCGGCAATAAATAAATATCCAAAAAATATTAAATCGTTTGATACTTTTATTACAAATGCACAGGCCATGGAATTGGCATTAATTGAAGATTATGGTAATTTCTTACATCTCTTATCAATTTTGGTAAAATTAAATCCAAATTTACCAGTATAAAGACAGAATTTGATAATGTTATTAAAAACTTGAGAATGATGACATATTTTATAAAATCGAAAACATTGTATTTCTTTATAGACTTTTTTTAAAAATGGAACAACTTAAATTACAGGCAGGGAGAACACGCATTAAAATTGATACCATACGAAATATTTTTCAACAAATGATGCGTGCTTTAAATGCAGAATTATAACATATATTGGTACATCGACACTCATCAAAGTAAAACTATCAATTTTAAAAATGAAATTAAAAAATTAGCAATCATTGCAGGTCAAGATAGCACAAATTATATTATGAATGAAGCATTTAAATTATCAAAAGAAAAATTATTATCAAGTCCCTCATTTGACGATACGAGTGATACAAATATACTTGTTACCCATCCCAAAATTGTACTGGACTTTGCTCGATATCTAATAAACCACAAGAGACGATGGAAACTTTATAATATATATAGTGTAGATAAATACATAAAATGTTTACTACCGAACAAAAAAAAAATCACCAATACAGAGTTACAACTGAACTTAATCTTCCAGCGTCCAGTGACATGGGCTGGGCTGATTTAAATGCTTTAAAATATGATTCTATCACTGATGCATACGGTGGAATTGTTGGATACATTACAAAAATGATAGAATCTGCAAACACATTAAAAACTATTTATACCGAGTCAGTACTACAAAGTGCGGAGTTGTCAAAATATCAAAACACATAAAAATGTTTGATACATTTATTAAAAAAGCTGAAAGTATGAACATTGCAATCATGAAAGACTACGCTGAAGTCACAAAATTAGTTGTAACTTTTAATTCAGTTCGGTGTCAAATCGAGGACATGCGAAAAGAATATACAAAATTACAATCAAATTGACGCACGATGATGGCGTAAATAAATTAATACAATCCCAACGGGTATTTAAAAAGTAGAATCTTTAACGAAAACTATCGATACTATCCGTTGAAACTCAATAAATATAAATTATGTTTACAATTTTATTAAAGGGCTTATCGACACAAATATTACACTATATTGGGCAACAACCCGTAATTGAACCAGTAATAAATTTACAATGGAAATCGAAAAATTAAGAGAAATAACAAATATTGATATGGGTAATGATAAATTAAAAATCGCATTTAATGCTGTACGAGAACAACTAAAGAATCGTTCTACACCAGATGAAAATCTTAACGATAATGATATTATTTTACTCATCTGCAATTTTATTAGATTTTTACGGTATGTAATTAAGAAAAAAGAACTGATGATAATATAAAAATGATGATAACATAAAAAATGATAATAAAAAAGATGATGACAATACACATGATGATGAAGAATTTTATGAAGATACATATGAAGATTATAAATATCATGAAAATGAATACAACGATGCCACATCTCAAAGTGAAACTATGGAAACTGAAAAAACAATAATGCCACAAAATGAGTTTGAGGATTTACATATATATTATGACGAGGCTAATTTTAAACAAAACATCCACCAAACAATGTAGTTCCTATTGTAAATATTAGACATTTATTATGTTTCAAATATGACAACACAAAATCCATAACATTAACAGATGTGTATTTTGAATTTCTAATTGAATTAAAAACTCATAGAATAACAATGCTACAAGCACTAACATTAGATTCATCAGATACTGAGAACTTACACATTAGACTCATTCACACTTTATTACGCATTCAATATATAACTTATTTAATGACCGAATCTAAATTAAAATACTTTCACGATATTATCCCGGCATTACAATCAAACCAGCCTAATGAAGGGGTGTGTACCGATAAAACAATATCAAAAATAGCATATATCATGACGGAATGTTAATTAGAACTAAACCGACGGTTACAAAAATTACTGTACATAGTATAAAGCGAGGTGTAGCCCAGAGTTATGACAATTAAAAGATACACTAATGTATCCATGTATATCAAATACCGAAAGTCATATTAGTATATTTACAAGCGGAAATTACATTAACAATATGATTGGAGTAATATTTACAGACACGGTAAATATCGACGACATTGAAACATATGTAACAATAAAATAGAGTATATCCAATTGTATTCGAGGAGAATTCCAATTTAAAAGCATCCCTTGAATCGAGACAAATACAAAAAAGAACAAGATTTAAAAAGTATGTCAAATTTAATATTAAATCGGGCAATACACAATACACAAGACCAGTCAACAACTATCAAAAAACATACATAGAAATAACTAAAAATGGCATTGTAATCTCACAACTTAAAACTGAAGACGACATATTACAATTAAGACAACTCGACCAAAACATCAAATATTGATACATCCGGGATTTGGGGAGAATGTTCAATTGCCAGATGGTGAACCGGATATTACGCCGCTTATAAAATTAAACTCTCAAAAAAGAAAATTAAACAAAATTTCAATTGACGATATATATCAAATGGTCGCAAAAAATATATTTAACATTCCAGCACTTTTAAAAACATGGCAGTTTGATTTATTCAAATATGACAATAATATTGTTAATATACTTATACATAAATTTTTAAATATATTGTTCCATTACACATTTAATTCTTTAGATTTTAATTTAATTTATAAATATACTGAAATTACTGATGAAATAAAAAAATATCTAGATTATCACACGAAGATTTTGAAGACGATCGAGATTTAACTTTAATTATTACTTTGATTCATTATTATCTGAAACAAAACAAAATAAATGAATTTATTGAATTGGTAAAGTCAAAGTTAGTTGTTGATGATATCGTAATAAATGACAACATACCCGTCGCATATTATACTATACATTCTGGTGACAATTTAATATACCTAAACAATTGTTTATAAACAAATATAAAAGTAAGATTAGTAATGAATCCATAGATACATATTTTTTATTGTTAAACGCCAATATTTTAATAAAATTTACTGATAAAATTCCAATAGCTAATTTTTTACAATTTATTTCTAATAAAACTCACAGCTTGTAAAACAATTGATATAATCCAAAAAATTATATTTAAATTCAAAATACACATATAATAGATAAACAATAAAATGTTTACCGATGATGAGACACAATTTTTAAATGATAAATATAGAGTACTTACAAAGGCAAACTTAAAAGCAACAACACCCCCAACGTGGAATTCAAATCCCAAAAATTATATAAAATAGACACTGTTACGGATGCATATAATTACATTATGAAATATATAGATTTTATAAAAAATCCGGAAATGTTTTGAAAAATGTTTATACCACATCATTATTAGATCCATCTCAATTAACCAAATATCCAAACATATAAAAATGTTCGAAAATTATCAAAAAATCATAGAGAGTATGCAAAATGCAATAAACAAAGATTATGGTAAAATTTCAGAATTTACAAGCAAACTAAACGCACAACAAATATTAATTACATCAATGAAAAAAGAGCACGAAAAAAATAAAGAAGATCTTTTAGCCATGTCGCAATTGGTACAACAGCAGAGATTATTTATGAGAATAAATACACAATATAAACGAATGGAACTTATACGTGCAAAAATAGAAGTCATTAAAAATGTATTTGAGCAATTGTTGCGGGCATTGCCGTCTGAAAATTTAACATATTTAGGAGTACAAACTGTTATACAATCAACAATTAATTTTGAATTAGAATTAAGAAAATTAGCAGAAATTACATTACAAGATTCAGGAAACAAAAAAGTACTTGATGCGATTAAAGAAGTACGTAAAAAAATTGGTGAACGGGAACTACCGCCTGACACTTCTGATATAGCAATTTTATTATCCCATCCCGATATTGTGTTAGACTTCACACGATATATCGATAAAAATGACACAACTTTGCCAAAAACTACTGAGTATCCGAGCAACGTTCAAGTCGAAATGTCACTTAAACAATTTACAAATTTAATTATAAGATATAATGATGTAAACGAGTTTGCCAAATATAATTCAAATGATTATGATAACATTTTAAATTTAAAAAACTTGATATTTATTACAAGCCAGACAACAGATACACTCGTGACCATAGATGCCATATTTTATGCATTTAAAGAAAGATTGGGGAAATTTACATTACCCATGATAACAGCGTTGTATTTTAGTAGAACCCCAATTTTATGCAGAAAACACATTAGTCCAGATTCATTGTCACAACATTTAGAAAATACTGTTTGCTGAACGTGAACTTTTCATTTCAAAGTATAATGAAAACCGAAATTTAAATATTGAAGATTTTAACCTAATAATTAATGACATAAATCGTGTGACAAACTTGGGATTACCACTTCCTATTATTGTAGATAAATTGATATCAATTATTGTGTATGTATATTGTAATATGACGCAGAATATATTTGAAAATATTGAATGCACTATCACTTTAAATGAAATATCAAACAATGGGTTTCTCGCGTATGCAGACAATTCAATCTCAATCATGCATCCTTCTGTTTGTTCGATTGCTCAACGATGTGCAGTTGCTACAACGGAATTTGGCAAACGGTGTATTATTAAATTTAAACCTGAAATTGATGAAAATCAAATTTGTAAATTTATGACGCATTTGAATTCTTACTCAATACGCAATGACCCAATGGATGTTATAGAGGAACGTAAACGAAAACAAGGACAAAGAAGAGAAGAAGAAACTGTTGTTAAAAAACTAAAGGCCAAATCAATTTATTTGCAATAAACGAACCCGAAGTTAGAGTAACAATGACCGATACGGGACGAAGTGTAAAGTTCGAAAAAAAAGAAGACTTCGATGCATTGTATAAATTAAATACCTCTATGTTTACATTTAAAATAATTGTAAATTCGGGCCAATTTTCGACGAGAAATATGTCTGGTGTAATATATTGCCATTTGTAATTTCAACAATTACATCAAATCAAACTAGAAATTATCCACATTTGATGTATATACAATATCAAAAAAAGTATTCAACATGGATTTATTCATGACGATGTGGACATCAAACTTCTTCTCTATACGCGTGTTTGAAGCTAATCAAATTAATACTTCTTGCTTGTCAATCATACACGTATTTTTGGGAGAATTAATGGCATATACATTTACAAAAGATATGTGGAATACTAGAGACGATGAGCCACTATTTACATCAACATCAGATTTGATCCAAAATTTACGAGAAATCAAGATTTAATAATCAAACTGAACGATGATCGAGATTTGATAATTTTTTCTTGCCTAATCTCTTATTTTGCAATCACTAGAGATAGCTTTGAAAAATTTAACAATTCTTTTGTTATGCAATATTATATTAATTCTATTGAAGAGACAAATCTAAGTATAAAGGCATATTTTGTAAACAAGACCGATATTAAAAATGAAGATTTTAATTTTGATATCAATGATAGATCAAATGGTTGGCTGGGATACATCGAGGGAGTGTCTGCTTGGTTGATTTTTAATCAAACATATTTATTTCGATTCAGTCTTACAATAGAAATTGCATTGATAAAAAAGTTTTGGGGCGAATGAAAGAAATACGCTTACTACCAGAAGAAAACAGTTTATAATTAAAAAGTAATTTTTTGAGTATATATATATATATACCCAAAATTATCAATCAACAAGTCACGAAAAATGTCATTTTCACAGAGTAAACGTCCCACCACAAGTATTGATGATTTATTTCATGAACGATGGACCGGCGATCCGGCATATACTCTAACTGATACACCACAAATCAGTGCTAGTTTGAGAACTGTCGATGATATTGATTTTGATCATGTATTTACATTTGATATCGATTGGACCGAAATTGACCAATTTGACGAGTCAGCATTTTATTTCAATGAAAACTCAAAGGATAAAAATTGCGTATATAATCATTTTTATAAATTGTTATCAAACGCATATACCGATTATTTATTTGGGATGAAATCTGGTGAAGTGACACCTTTAAAATACGATAATACAGGAGATGTGGCAACTGTAAAATTAGATGCGGAACTTCAAACTATATATTGCTTTATTACTGATATATTATTTTTATTTTGTTCACGCACGGAAAAACGATCAAATTCAACAAAGATTTGGGCCGAATTTAAGGAAAGTTCATACCAAATGAACGCGAGAGTGCATACATTCGATACCCGAGTTCAACGATTTCGGATATTGTTAACACATTTAAACCATCGAAATCAACAAAAGATCAACAGCCGTCGCCAAATACAAAAAACTTACGAGAAATTACTACTAGACTCAGGGATGCATTTAATAGTTTCACAGGACTATTGCCATTTATTGGTAACAATTTTACACACATATCTAAAATGAGAATTGTAGGCATTAAAGATCCAATTCCTTGTCCCGAATCGCCTAGTCCAAATAAACAGATAACATCAAAGACAAAGACAATTTCCACATCAAAACTTATACTTGCGGGATGTCCTAAATTTCTCGTTCAAATCACACCAATTCAGCGACAACAATATACATATTGGCAAACTGACGATGGAATTGCAAAAATTGTCAAAGACCATATCGCAAATTATTTAAACCCCCCCGAAGGCATGAGTAAATTAGAATTGAGCACAAATATAAACGAGAGTTTCACAATTTCTCCAACAAAGGCAATCACAAATTATGATATTACCGGAAGTGTTGGAACGGAACAAGACAATTGTGATATATTTGCAATTATTAGTGATTTTATTATTACAACATGTGAACGGGAAAATGGTGCAGTATTTTATAGTATTAAATCATTTACTTCGTCTCGAATTAGGTTCCTTTTCGAAAATGATACTGAATTGCGTTCATATTTAATGGCGGAACGACAGCCGTTAAATTAGGTACATAATGGAGAACAAATCCATGACATTATATGATGTGTTGAATTTTCAATCCACTATCAACCCACGCTACCAGAATTGCTTTTTTTATGGTTACGCCAATATAAACTTACACATCAAGTAGCATTCACACACTTTCTATATAATGGAGTACAACTGGGAAAGAAGTACAGAAATAATATTCCTACCACCACATATGACCATAAACTATGCAAATGTAGCGCTATATACAATGCTTTAAATTTAGAAACCTATCCAATAAGCACAATTGGTAAATGTGTTGAAAATTTAGATTTAATTGTAAAAAAAAAAAATGGAATGGCCCAGTGAATAATAAAATGTTAACACCATTATATAGATACGAACACAACATAAAAATTAATAAACGTCTATTTCAAACTAAAAAAATCAAGAATAGCTTTTCTGAAACTCAATATGATAATGACCCTGTGGATACAAGTATTTATTATAATGGTTTCTTAACTGTTTCAGGGCTACTGCGCCTTTTAACAATGCATCCATTGATATTTATATGATTTTAAAAAATCTTACCTGTTTAGAAGCATATGCAGTACATTTATTGACCCACCCAATGCAACATGGATTTTTTATTAAATCATTGCAATTATTAGTGCCAGAATATTTACGACCCATTCGGCACCATTCGCGTGAGGTAATGTACAATGTGGATATTTTAACAATCCAAAACATTTACAATTTTATTAATCGACGAAATGTGTTTTTGTCAATTCCCCCAACCACATTTGGATTTAGAGAATTCAAATGAAATCCATTACATTTTCCGAATTACAAAAACTCGAAACCGATAAATTTACATGCCAACTAAATTATTCTGGAAATAAATGCTATATAAATGTTAATAATGGAAAATTATACATATTTGATGATTTTGGTCGCAAAATTACATTACATAATAGTATTCGTTATATTTTCAAACAAACAGACACATTCTTAATTGAATGTGTTAGAATTACGCAAGGTCAAATGTACACGAGTGGATATATTGATGGGAACCATATATTTATTATCACAGATGTTCTTATTTGGAATGGAGAAAATCTTATATTTGCACCCTTTGCGTCTCGTTGTAAAAAAATTATAGATGTATACCATCACATAAATAGTGAATACTTTCTTCCTTCTGCCATATATAGCCTCGACAACTACAATGAAATACGAGAATTATATTACAAGGAATTATCAGCTGCACCACATATGTCTCTTCATTTAATGGTATCGTTCTTAAAAATGAAACAAATAATTTACAATTAAAATATAAATTTAATCCTAATAAATATGTAATATTTTATAATGATGAAAGTAAAGTAATATTATGTAACAATCAATCGACAGATAATATTATGGTAAATGGAATAATTTTGCCAGATATTGCGGTGAATATGTGTGCGTACTTTTTTGCACAACGTAAACCCGACAAAAAATCTATTCTTTTATTTGTGTTCAATTCGTGTTTTTTTGAGCCATATACACTTATTTCAATAAATACGAAAAAAGAATTTCAGCATACGTATAAACTGAAAAATAAAGATCGAAAATATGAAACATATGCAATTGTTAAGGTTGGATTTGAAAAAATAGATGGAAATTGTATGATTTGTAATATTAAATATATTCAAGAAGCACCTACCAAACATATATACAATACAATAACATTTGATACACTTGAGCGCTGTTCCAAAATAATGAATGTTAAATAAAATAATTTAAACAAATGTTTCACTTGATGAGTTTTCGATTTCAAATATGGGTGGGATGTCGGATTCATTTCGGTTGGTTTTTGTTAGTTTTTTACGCTCCTCTTGTTGGCGTTTTTGTGTTTCTCTTCGTCGAGATTCTGGTTGACTCTTTCTCCATTGCTCACGAACTTCTTTACGTTCTGGTTTTTCTCTTCGAGAATTAAACAATGAAGTTTTGGCTTCATCTGGTAATGTATGATCAATATTTAACAATTCGTCATAGGGCATCTGTTGTTCATCTATATTTAAATTCAATGGACTACAATCAATAATAATTTTATGTGATGACGATTCTTTGTGTGCGTCAAAATTATATACTAAATCAGAACACAATGTGTGTACATCTACTAATAAAGTAGTACTCGCTTCTATTTGTTTTTTATGGATGGGCATAATAACTACCATATCTTTTAATATACTTGGAATTAAAAGCCCGAGATTTATTAGACTCGGTGCATGTACCATACAATATGTTAATCCCTTACAATCAACATAGTCCTGAATTACAACATCAATCAAATTTACATTAATTTTTTGAGCATAATACACCCGAACACGGTGATATCCCATATTCAAATTTACAAGCTTTTGAACCATTTTTAAACTACTTCACATAGAACAAAATAATCGAGGTGGAAATTAGGGTGTTCTCTCCAACTCAATTAATTTAGCAGCTAATTCTTCAACTAAATCAGCTACAGTTTCTTTCGTAGCTGTATAATTATGAGTATTGTCAAAGGCTAATAACAATAATCGTTTAGCAGTTAACATCGCAGTATAATTGTCAGGTCTATTAGATTCTGGCATATTGTTAAACTTATCAAATTCAGTTTGTAATGTTTTTCTTTCATTCTCAATTGTTTGAAATCTAGTTAAATAGGACCCTAACCGTGCAAGTACTGGTGGTATATTTTCAACTGATAATGTGTCTGGTATTGAAAGGTCAATTTTCGATAATTCTTCGTCTTTTGTCGGGGTTTCTCCAGTATTGAGATCTAGTGGACTACAATCAGTAATAACTGTATGTATTGATGATTCGGTATGTTTAGAAAAATCATATATTAAGTCCGCACATAGTGTTTGCACATCTACCAATGAAGTGTTACCCATCTCTATTGGTTGCTTATGGATGGGCATAATAACTACCATATCTTTTAATATACTTGGAATTAAAAGTCCGAGATTTATTAGACTCGGCGCATGTACCATGCAATATGTTAATCCCTTGCAATCAACATAGTCCTGTATTACAACATCAATCAAATTTACATTCATTTTTTGAGCATAATACACCCGAACACGGTGATATCCCATATTCAAATTTACAAGCTTTTGAACCATTTTTTTATAATAATTTAAAATAACTAAATCATTTATAATACATATATATATATATATGTGTGATATTTTTGAGCGACTCATTAAATATTTCGACTCCGCTTGCAAATCATTGATATATTTTTTTAAAAAATGGACGACGATTGTTTATTATTGAGTGATTATGATGAATTTTTGGTTGGCCCATCGACACCTGAAATTAATCAAAAGCAACAACAAATCCGTACAGAGTCGCCTATATTTGTCCTCCCAACTCCTACAGTGCCAGTTGGATGGCCAATACAGGCATCAAATCCTCGCGGTGATGCTGTGGCCGCAATGAAAAAATGTTTCGGTAGGCATCACCCATTGTTCAGTGGAAGTGGATTAAATAGCCCTGGATTTGCTGTAATGGGAATTGGTTTACAAAAACCACATACAACTGAAAACAATCCAGAGGTTAGCATTCAAATGCGTGATGTCGTTGCATTGATATTCAAAGTCATCAAGGGCAAATGGGAAATGACGAATGTTTTTACTACAATGACTTCATCAGAAGCAACCATACATACGTTAATTGAATTGTTTCGACGACACAACATCACCCAAGTGTATATTACAGACGAAAAAATAACAACCCCTATATTCAATTCATTTTCATTGGCTGCATCCGATGTATTTAATTATACATTTGTCAATACCTCAAACGTATCTCGGGAAATTCCAATAAATATGATATGTCCTTGGAATTTTACAAAAAATTACAACGAGCATTTCCGACACGAACGGTCATGCGGGATGTGTCGGGCACTTAAGATCACAAATACAATTTTTGTTTCGTTTGTAGAAAATTTAAAAACAGTAATATACATTGGCAACAAGAGTCCGGGATTTGGAGAATACAATTACAGGGATTGTACCATTACAATTAGACCGCCACACCGAGAAAATCGCCGCCCATATAGAAGATGATTGGTAAAGTTTTAATTTTTTTGTTTCTGTTGTTTCTTGTTTTTCTTTTTACACATTGGCTACGTAAATTAAAAAATCCAATCACAGATTTAACATTGTTGTATTATGATGAAACAATTATGCAAAATAATGATGAAAATAAATGTGTTATTGATGAAATTTTAGAAACATATAACCCATTTGAAATGACATTTGTGTATATAATAAAAAGTAGATACATTATAAATTCAACAAAATTTAGACCTTATCATTGTATATACGGTCACAAGCTAGCAGATAATTATATTTATATTATCGCCAGCCGGCGATTTGTATTATTATCAATTATACCCTTTCAAAATAAAACAACCTTTAGATTTAAAGACAACATATTAACACTACCTTACATATCAACCCTAATACGATATCATGTGTTTGACATTGAATTCGACAAATATACCAAAATCGTCAAACATGTATCGCCATCAAACATGCATACCCATAAACTATAGTGACGAAATTGAAGATGGAATTATACCCCGTTTTATTTTTAAAGAAAATAGTAATGGATTAACAACAACAAGCACACAGATTGACATAAAATACATTGAATATATTTCTATTCATTCGCGGTGGTTTAAATCATATAATATTTCATTCCGTAAAGTGTTATAATCATGCACGAATATGAAATTTCAATTAGAATACCAATTACACAGTGCGAATTTGAAGAAATTAAAAAATATGAAAGTCGAAATACTTGTGTGTTTTTTTTTAAGAAATATCGCCTATCTGAGAATCAGAAACAAATTAAAACAACGACTGAAAAAAAACATCGACTCAAATTTATAGAGTCACAATTTTTACCATATGTGTATACAGAATCAATTGAAACAAACATCGATGGCATCGTTGATTTTTCAAATGATATAATTGAAAGTGCAACGCTACGCATTATTATATATGAAAAATATAACATACGAATATCTGTTGATTTTTCAACAAACGGTAAATTTATAATGATTGCCGAGAAAGAATTTGAATGCCCACAAACCCTAACACAACTTAACGATTGCAATGATGACTTTTTTGATCTTGTTGTCTCGAAAATAAAACAATATTTACCACGTGTAAAATATTTTACAACACCCGATTCAAATATTATTGTCGCAGAATTGAATAATATACCAAGTAAACGGTTTGAATCATTGTTTAATATTGGACCCCCCCCATATATTATTAAAGCAAAATTTGATGGGTATAAGGGAAAATTTATTATTCATAAATCCATGAATGGTGACGCAATTTTTATTGATACCATAATGAAAATTGGATATATCAAAAATCTTCCATCTGAACTAATCGAAAATTATGATCACTTTATATTTCAATATGAACAAATGCCATCAAATGTGATTCTAACAGATGTCGTTGGTGTGTATATAAATTCAATATTATATGAATCTCACCCGTGCGATGTTTTAAAATGCTTTAATAATTTGTCATTTACAAATCATATAATCACTCTCGACTCAATTCCATATCAATTATTTAAACAGAAAGCTCTTCTGGGATTTTCACTTGAAAATATTATTCCGTCGGACAAGGCAGATGGGTTTATAGTAATCGATGGACATCAAGAATATAAATATAAAATACCAACATGTGATGTACGAATGGTAAACAATAAACTTTATATTGACAATGAAAAATTAACAAACTCAATTGATTATCGGAGTTATTGTAAGATGCGATTAGAAAATGGAATTTACGAAATTCATGTACCAATAAATGCAACATTTAAAAAGGATACTGGCACATTTAATTTACCATTTAAAATATTACGATCCCGAATTGACAGAGATCATACGTCTACGCTTAAAGAATTTGATGATTTCATCGAGGCGTCGATATTTTTATCTAATTTACGCGAGTAAACTCTTTCAAATAATTCTCGCAATGTATCATCGCTATACACTGAAAATTTATTGAGATTAAATGATTTGCTTGGTAGTACCGGTGAACTTTTTGCTATTTGTCGATTCAAAGTTGATATTTTATGGGTTGCATCATCGGGTGTGTCATTTGTAAATTTTATAGTTAAATGTTCACGGAATAAAATATTGAGGGCATCTAAAACGGTAAAGCGATTTGGCAATGATGAATCTAATATATCATAATTTACCCTAATTGGATCATCATATAAATTTAATAATGCAGTCGGTTCAATATTTATACAAGTCGATACCATGGAAAATATATTTTCCGTAACTTTAATTGACGGACTACTACCCAGTTGGCATTGAATTGCCGACGTGTTTTCTAGAATGTGTATATCATTGTTTATCGCCCAAATTATCCAACCGAATGGCTCGACCACAACGAGACGATCACATACGTCCGGTAAACTTTTATCGTAGATAAGGAAAAATGTAGTGGCAAATCTTGTTGCTTTCTCCGCAGATTCGTGTACATTTAATATTTTTGTGGGTTTATTAAGAAATAATATTATTAATATTGTTATGAAAACAATAATATATAACGATGCAATCCACAACATTGTACTAAATATTGCAATGAAACGACGTGCGGAGTCTTCCGAGGCATATCAACCACAACGGAAGCAACAAATTGTGGAATACGAAGAGGAGAGTGAATTTTGCGCAAATGAAGACATACAATACAACAAGGACTATGATATTTGTGAAATGGCACATATACTCGCAATGGAAGACACGTTTTTTGAGAGTAACAAACTGAAAACCATAGAAGTGGTTGCTACACCTGAGGATTATTGCATAAAAAGTGTAATGTCAAATACTGAAACCATTTTTGCTAGCATTCATTCGTTAACACTAAAAGATTTAAATGCACAATTTCCTCAGGGTCACACGTTGGCTCTTGTAACAAATTCCAATTATTTTATACCACTATTTATTGACTGTGATCATGTACCGTGTGAAAAACGACATGATTGTAAACAGTTTTCGAGTAATCACCTTGTAACACTTAATTTTATTGAATCGGTTTTCAATACAGTAATGTCTTTCTTAGATCCAAAACGGGTATATCGACCGAGTGATATCAATAAAAATTGTTATGTTCAAACTCACAACTGCGGCATTCATATTTATATAAATTACAAAGTCAGTGTAATTATATATCCAATGATTTTATCACTTTTACAAAGTACACTCGGTGAAGTTTCGCAGTATAAATTTGACAATATAACTACAATGCCATTGCCATTTTCAACAAAAAATATAAACGCTGGTCGATACGAGACATTTAATAATCGGTTTACACATGCTGACATTATTAACAACAAACAAAAAGCGTACGATGTTAAATTGTATACACATTTTAAACCACAGCGACAACAAACATTGCTTGCGTCTATTACAAACCAAAATATGGCAGCATTTGACGATGACTGGTTAAAACTACAAAACACGGCTACTGAATATCTTTCGACCGATTTGGAAATTATCGAAAGTGCAACAATTCCAAACTGTATTACACGATTCGGTAGTGATTGTGTTTCGTCGGATAATAAATATCTAATCGAATACTTGAAAAAAATTGACCATACACAATCGTCATATTTTAATTTCAACATGACAATTGCAAACGTCGAGGAAATTCCAGAGGAAATTTTAAACGCAACATCGGAATTGAGCGTTGTCATTTGTAAAACTTTAAAGGTGCAATTTTTACAATCGGATGAAAATAAAATATCATCATTTCGATATATATATCGATTAATGGTGGCTCCAGAAGAAACATGTGGTTATACTTTGTATGTCATGTGTGCATATATTAATTATCTATGTAAAACAACTAGCATCATACTGCCGGAGGCAGTACATATTTTAGGGTTTTTTTGAAATGCATAATACATATTGACAATGCACCATGTTTTTATATTGTCGATGAAACATATCGAAGTTTACTAAAATTTAATGCATTTCAACAGTGTTGTGATATTTTTCGAGATGGTACATGCATTCTTCGTTATTTGTCTGTCATGGAATATTATGGTCATAAGAATGGTGATTCATTTAGTAAAACAATCGAACGCGTTATAAAATTAGAAATTGATGATCAGGCAACTGAGGAAATAATTACATCAAAGGTCGAAAAATTAATATTACCATATTTTTTTTTGTTCTTAAGGCATCCACAAAGGCAATTGACGTTTATGTTTATGATATGACAAAATTCAATCATATTTTAAATATTCACGATGAAAAATATTTAAATTTATATTGTAATTATGGTGCATTGGCTAGTATTATGGCAAAGTGGTGTCGTAAATTCATGAAAAAGACGGACCTTGTTAATATTATTAAAGACGCATGGAATCAATATGCGTCAAATATATGCGTGCGACCAATCACAAATGGCAAATATAAATTTTTCATAAATACCGACCTTGGAATTTTTTGTAATATCACCGGATTTTATATGGCAAATGTGCCATTTTTACAATTTCAAACGAGACAATGCAAACAATATGCAATATTGTCAGATATACGGCAAACTGACTCCGATGTTGGTAATTGTTTTTCGATTATCAACGATGAGTCGCGTGCGTTATATGCTACATTTGATACACTGATGTCACAAATATCGTTATTAAATTATGAAATTTATCATTTGGCAATTCTCATTCCTGGATTGTTGACATTTCAAAATGTGCATGGATTTTCTATGGGAAAATTCGATACATTGATGAAACAAATTATTAAATCAGTATTTCATGGTCGTACACCCACCAGTAATCATACTTTATTTATTTATTTCCGGACTGTCATGATAACGTATCCAATTGATCCCGACATTGTAATGGCACTCGCATATACTTTAAATCATCACATTGACGTATTTTCACCGTCTCAATTGGAAATATTATTACGAGAATTTACGTCGAGTGGTACAAATATTGCGGAATTAATACAAGACAAAAAAAGGAGGACATTAATCGATTGTTATACATTTTCGATGTGTGGGCATGAAATAATATTGCATATTTTGTCAAATTACGACATTGAAATTTCTGAGGAATCATTTGTACTCGCATATATATATTTAATCTTTTCAAGTTATCATGGATTCGATTTAATTCCAACGTTATTTGTTAAAAAATATTTACATTTCACAAACTTTATCGAATTACAACAACCACTATTAAACACGACAGATCTAAATCCAGACGAATCATTTTTATCAATTAATCTTTCAAATTATTCAATAGAAACAGATATTAATACAATACGAGCACTTAAAATTATATTTGGCAAAAATATACCACACGACATTTTACATGCATTATCATCTCTTTATAAAATGTTCGGATTTCAAACGCAAGTGTTATTAGATTATTTGGCACATCATGCATTATTATATCAACCCTGGAACGAAAATCGTAAATTTTTAAATTATCGCGGCCCCCCAGCATGTGGAAAATCAAAATTAATTACCGCTATATCAAATTTTCATGGACCCGGTGGATGTTATCCAATGAATTCAAAAATTCGTGCAAATCAATCAACCGAAGCTCCATCGCCAATATTAATTAATGCACTGCGGGCATATTTTACACCTATCAAGGAAGCATCAAATGTTGATGCAGACGTAATTAAAATTGCAACAGGTGAAGATGCTATTTCATTGCGTTTGCCATTTTTAAGCGAATCATCGACAATCGATCCACTATCTTTTATTGTGTGTGTATCAAATAGATTTCCAAAAATCAAAGCCGATCAAGCCATAAAAACTCGAATTGTTATATTTAAAATGTCGTATTCATTTCACGACATAAGTGAAATTCCTATCGAAGAACAAAATTCACTCATCTTATTTTCTCAAAAAAAAAATGTAAAAATTCCAATTCAAGATCGTATTTTTGCAATGGGACTATCCAATATGTTTTATGCTGCATTTCGATTTTTTAGAAATTCTAGTGGTATGGTAATACCAAAAATCATCAACACAGAATCCCTACACGAACTCGAAGAATTTATGAAAGCAAACAACATGGTATATCGTATTATGGCAGAAGCAAAAATAATAATTAAACCCGGCACCGACATATCAATACAAGAATTAACTAATGCAGTCAACATTGCAATTACAAATTTACATGCAAGTAAAAAATTTACTTCATACACCACTGATGATTTCTTTGATGAATTTAAAGAAATATATGAGAGCCATGAAGTAATACAACGCGGTAAAGTCATGAGATACAATGGAATAGGTATTATATCGCCATGCGATCATTATAATATTCCCAATGACAATCTCATTTTACGTGCATGTAAAAACGTAGACGACCCACAGTGTATTCTATTACGATCGAGTATAATTCAAAAATTAAATGAATCCAATTTATCGGCGGCAAAAAAAGCCATAGAATATGAAAATTTTATGAAAAGATATTTAAAATTCTTTGTACCATCTACAAAAGATTTTTGTGGCATTGAATTGGTTGAATAATATTTTGTGCAAACTCATTTTTTCTTCTTTAGTTTTTCTATACAATTTTTTGTATTGAGAGATATAAGAAGAAAAAAATATTAATACTTAACAGACAAATACATTAAAATAAACAATCAAGTAATTAGACATACAAAAAATGGAATTTGAAAATTTTAAAGCTGTGTTAAAACACAACAAAAAAAAGGAAGAGGTATTAACTACGTTATACAATACACAACCTGTAATGTTTTCAAACATTGTCATTTCCGCACTTCAGACAATTGCATTAAAACGTGAATTTTATATTGACTTATTCCAACAAATGCAACCCATTCTAAAGCTTGTAATAATTAGCGATTATGCACGACTCAAAGACAATGCAATAGACAAATTACAATCGGAAAGTCTAATCGATGTCTACGTAACATCACTTGTTAATGCATTTTTGATCACGGGTGATGGTGTTACGGGAACATCGCTAAAAAATAAACTAATTCAATTGCTGAATGTAATAATTATACCAACTCCAATGTATGGTGCTATCTTTTCAACAACAGCCGTCGCATCTATAAAGTTTCCTATAATAACTCCAGAAAAAATGTGCACACTCAATTCTGACCTTGAAAATGTATTAAATGCTGATTTAAATAATTACAAAGAAATTATACTCGCAACACCAACTGAAACTTTTACATTTACACCCGCAACATCAAAAGTATTATATAATACGCCATTAATTTCGTCAGTAGTCGAGTCATTGGTTGGATTAGAAAATACACTTATGGGTCATGCAATGGAAAATCGAATAAAGGTAAATCGTTTTCTTAATGTAGAATCAACTAAATTGAAATAAAACGCATAAATTTTGATGAAATCACATATATTTGATAAATCTGATTTTATAGATATGCTACTTTATGTCTTGACTCTCTTAATTCTTTAAAGTTTGGTGAAATTTTGAGTTGTTTAATACACTTATCAACTTGAACTACCAGCTTTTATTCGAAAACGTTGATCGATTATCACTGAATCAAAGGAATAAAGGAACATTGATTAGTAGTTTACAGGGAGAAGATATATCTATATATATATATATATATATATATAGCACCCATTAGTCAAAAATTATATGTGAAATTGTCAATTTTCGATTAAAATATCAATAAATTTACCCTGTTTTTAATGACCTTGAACGGCATTTACCTGTAAACTTTTTCAAGAGTTTCAACAAGTTTTTTCAAAAATCTATTTATAGATTTGATGACTCATTTTTGATAATGTTTTAATGTACATTTTTTTAATTTTGTGACTCTATAAAATCTTTATTTCTTTCTCAATTTTGTGTGATTTAATTCTGATTTTTTTAAAATTTTATTGTAATATGTGACGTCAAGGGATCGCTATGGTTCCGAATAAGTATTTTCATTTATGCGTTGTGTTAAATTCTCAATTAATGCAGTGAGAAGTTCAATTTTGCGTTGAAGTTGCTCAGTTTTTTCTTTTGTTTAACTTGAAGGGATAATATTTTTTGAATTTTGATTCCTAATTCTGATGCTGCTTCTTGTTTACGCTGATATTTTAAAAAACGCATAAATTTTGATGAAATCACATATATTTGATAAATCTGATTTTATAGATATGCTACTTTATGTCTTGACTCTATTAATTCTTTAAAGTTTGGTGAAATTTTGAGTTGTTTAATACACTTATCAACTTGAACTACCAGCTTTTAGTCGAAAACGTTGATCAATTACCACTGAATCAAAGGAATAAAGGAACATTGATTAGTAGTTTACAGGGAGAAGATATATCTATATATATATATATATATATAGCACCCATTAGTCAAAAATTATATGTGAAATTGTCAATTTTCGATTAAAATATCAATAAATTTTTCCTCTTTTTTAATGACCTTGAACGGCATTTACCTGTAAACTTTTTCGAGAGTTTCAACACGGTTTTTCGGGAGTTAGTGACTTCTTTCTGGTTTTTTTTGAAAACAATCAATTTTTTTATCATTTTCTTTAATTTCAACCAATGATGTATCGAAAATATTGAAATTAATTAATTTTATATATTATTTTTTGATATTTTTTATAATCTTATGTTTTAATGTACATTTTTTAAATTTTCTGACTCTATAAAATCTTTGTTTCTTTCTCAATTTTGTGTGATTTAATTCATTTTCATACAACAACCACAATACATTTTTCAAAAATGTCGGTCAATTAACACCGAATCAAAGGAATAAAGGAACATTGATTAGTAGTTTACAGGGAGAAGATATATCTATATATATATATATATATATATATATAGCACCCATTAGTCAAAAATTATATGTGAAATTGTCAATTTTCGATTAAAATATCAATAAATTTACCCTGTTTTTTAATGACCTTGAACGGCATTTACCTGTAAACTTTTTCAAGAGTTTCAACAAGTTTTTTCAAAAATCTATTTATAGATTTGATGACTCATTTTTGATAATGTTTTAATGTACATTTTTTTAATTTTGTGACTCTATAAAATCTTTATTTCTTTCTCAATTTTGTGTGATTTAATTCTGATTTTTTTAAAATTTTATTGTAATATGTGACGTCAAGGGATCGCTATGGTTCCGAATAAGTATTTTCATTTATGCGTTGTGTTAAATTCTCAATTAATCCAGTGAGAAGTTCAATTTTGCGTTGAAGTTGCTCAGTTTTTTTCTTTTGTTTAACTTGAAGGGATAATATTTTTGAATTTTGATTCCTAATTCTGATGCTGCTTCTTGTTTACGCTGATATTTTAAATTTAAATCCGTTTCCTCTCCATTGTTTACATGTTTACGTTTAAATGTAGGGCGTTCGACCATTAACTCTTCGCTTTCTGCTTTTAATTTTAACAACCCTTCGTACAAATTTGTGGGAGCGTCTTTGTAAAAATTTGTGGGAGCGTCTTTATTTGGCGAAGACATAGCGTTGAAATCGTTGAAATGAAACTTTATCGTTATTTTAAAAATGTTCCCGCATTTTATATGAATTTGTTATCATATTTGCACATGATAATGAAACAGTTATCGCTGAACCATGGAACTATGGATCGTCATACCAAACTCGATAAAGTGTTATCTTAACTTTCTTATCGATAACGGAACTCTATTTTTAAGACTGACGTCAAACTGCAAATAAATAAATCAACTGCCATTTATCACAAACCACAAAAATGGACGATAAGATAAAGTATCGCAATTTGTTTTTAATACTGTCCTCATCACCACGGCAAAGTATATTTAAGCAATGGAAAAATAACTTTATTTCATCATAAACAAAATGTTTTGGCCTATCTTTGAACGTAAGAGCTACACCAAAAATGTTGCAACTACATCTGTTGACCACACCGAAGCCGAAGACGAAGCCACGACATCTGGCTGCATCACATCATCACCAAAAAAATCAACCGAAGACGAAGCCACGACATCTGGCTGCATCGTCACATCATCAACAGAAGACGAAGCCACGACATCTGGTAAACGCTGCATCGAAGATGTTGTCACATCATCACCAAAAAAATTAAAATCTGACGATCAAAGTTTTGGACAAATTTGCAGTTTAATTGACATTACTGAAATTGCAATTTTATTCTCGCAAGGAACACGACAACTGATGAAACATCAATTGGAATGTCTTAAATTTATGATGTTCAGAGAGGAACAAGAAATTTGTGGAGGTATTTTGGCAGACGATATGGGTACAGGTAAAACATACACCACCTTGTCCCATTTAAAACACTATGCAACCAAAAACCATTAAAGGCACTCATTATTTGTCCATTGTCGGTTATTGCAAATTGGGAAAATGAATTTAACAAACTGTCGTCATCAAATGGAGTTAATTTGTCTTTTTTAAAATTCACTACAAATTGTTACATTGGCGTCTATAACATTGTACTCACGAACTACGATACCCTTCACAACACTACAAAATTTGAAACATTAAAAGCAACCCAATGGAGCCATATCATTTTGGATGAGGCACACTACATCCGAAATAATACAACCAAGTTATTTAAATCGGTATTGGAATTGCAATCAACCGCTAAATGGGCATTAACTGGCACACCCATTCAAAATTGTACACAAGATATAATTTCATTATTATCATTTTTGGGTATAACAATGACATCCGATACTGCTGACATTCGAGCTCTAATAATTCATCGAACCAAGGCAGAGTGTAAAATAAAATTGCCGACGAAAAAGATTCACAAGATTCACATTGAAATGAGCGAAGATGAACGCAATGTTTATGATTACTTGATGACATATATACGTTTTGCCGCTGAGACATCGTCGTCGAAAAATGTTCGAAGTAATGTCTTGACACAAATTTTAAGATTGCGACAATTTTGCAATCATCCATTTATAATGTTGACGACCAATCAACGTTTGAGTGTTGCAAAAAGTGCTGATAACATTTCTATCACAACTTTATTGTTTGATGTCTGCAAATTTAAAAAAAGTGCAAAGTTTGAAAACAAAAACAAAAAATCAAATGCAAAAATTGCGAAGGTGATATTCAAATCTAATTACGAAAGTGCAAAAATTCGTGGTCTTATCGAAATTATAAAAGGCATACCCGTTGGCGAAAAGATTATAATTGTCAGTCAATGGATCGCTACATTCGACTTGATTAAGCGGTTTATTAATGGTATTGATTTTCTCGAATTTAATGGTAAAACCAGCATCACAGAACGCAATAAAATCGTTAAAGAAATCAATGATCCGAAAAGTAAATTTACAATTCTTTTGTTATCGATAAGTGCCGGTGGCGTTGGTATAAATTTGGTAGGTGCAAATCATATGATTATTTTTGATGGTCATTGGAATCCAAAGGTTCAAGATCAAACAGAAGACAGAATTTTTCGTATTGGTCAAAAATTAAATGTTAATATTTATTATTTGCAAGTTACCAATTCGATAGAACAAGCGATTGAAAAAATACAAAAAAGAAAAAGACGAATTGCAAATGAAGTACTTTATTCGGGCAGAGTAACTACATTTGATTTGGACACACTTGATAAAACTACAATTATTGAATTATTAGCTCGCAACGCTGATGAAATTGTTTAACCTAAAATATACTCAGTTATGTTTTAATCGATGGTGTATGGAATTATAATTTAATAAAATTTAAATATCAAAAACTAATTTATTGTATTTGTATTTT
Source organism: Propsilocerus akamusi (assembly GCA_018397935.1). Taxonomy (NCBI): domain Eukaryota; kingdom Metazoa; phylum Arthropoda; class Insecta; order Diptera; family Chironomidae; genus Propsilocerus; species Propsilocerus akamusi. The sequence goes on from JAFFZY010000068.1 coordinate 69,613, forward strand.
TTTTTCTCATTTTCAGACACTCTTGTACACGTTTAAAATTTTGCAAAGCTCACCATTCTTTTATTCTTTTTCTTTTTTTTTCTTTAAAAAAAATGAGATTGTATTGTAAATGCCAAAAAAAAAGTATAAAACCGCAATTTTTTTTATCAATTGCACCAGTTCATTTTTTAATTCACAAGATGTTTTTTTTTCTCACTGCATTTTTTTGTTTTTAAATCTTGCAACTTGTTCTACCCGTCATATCATTTTTTTGGAAGGTGCACAGGGCAGTGGCAAAACGTATCTGGGCAACATTTTGTTACCACGCACCCTTGAAGTTGATGACGTCATCTATCGATTGGTAAACGTTCCAGAACCATATGATTACTGGGAAACGAGTGGCGCAATTGAAATGCTAAAAAATAATTTATTTGAAAATAATTTTTTGTTTCAATCACTGGTTATGACTTCAATTTCACGAGTTCTTGATGACGCAGTAAGACGAGCACACCACAACGACATACTCATTGTAAATCGATCGATTCACGGTGCATTTCACGTGTATTTTAAATTGTTACTCAAACCCGGTTGGTCTTCCGATGCATTTACATTTGTGAAACTAATTCATGAGCAATTGGACAAAGAGCGTGAGGCTTTGTTTGTGCTGCTAAATACCGACCCGCAAATATGTTTGGATCGCATCATTAAACGAAATCGGGCCGATGAAGCAACCACAATGACACTACAATACGTGGAAGCACAATACGATGCATATTTTAAGTTGATTGAAGATGTAATTTCTAAAAAACCCGAGTTCCATTTTACCTTTTTCAACCAAACCCAGCCATTTGATCATTTTTTGACTGCAATTAAAAATCAAGTTCGTCGCGTCACGCAAAAATAAAATTTTGTTTTTGTTGCAATCATATATATTCTTTGTTTGATTTTTGTTTCTTTATGGTGAAATTAAATTTAATACTGATATCGTAATCATTCGCGGCTTCAAAGATACTATAACAATGGAATGGAGCTAATACCGTTATCTTATCTTTTAAAAAAACGTTGTCAAAACTCTATTTTTAGCGTCATACTAAACAGGATACCATGTTATCTTATCTTTTTTAACGCGATCTATTTTTAAGACTCACGTCTATGATAACTCAATGCTTTTTAAAGATAACGCTCGATGTCATACCAATTCTCATAATTGATGACACATTTTTATTATACTAAAAATATGATTTTTTTTTGTATTTTATACACTAGTTTTACTTTTTTAAATAATATATATCATTTATTAGGAAATTCATATATAATGCCGTGAGTTTTTAACAATTTTATTTATAAATCATATATAGTTTTATAAATATGGCAATTCATAATTATCTATTTCTTATGCCTAATAATGCAATTATAACCCGCTCTACATTTTATTCTAATCTACGCGTACATAAAAATACAATTCTTTATGATAATTGTGTCGAATTCTGCTCCAAAAAAATGGCAAAAATTAGTGTTGTGCGAAATTCAAATCATCAAGTTGTTGACTACTTAAAACGCACTTTACACATATCCGATTTAATAATTGTTGGTGGATATTCAAACACATTAATACTTCAAGAATTTGCAAAAAAATACGACACAATTCAATTTGTTTCTAAATTTAACATCGACACCATAAAACTATCACTCACACATAGAATGATTTGTGATGTACTCAAAATTGATACATCAATTAAATATACTCTACAGAAATCCATTGTCAATGACACATTCACAAATAACGCATTATTAGATGATTTATTATTGGGCACTAAATTATCGAAAAGGGAACGTCAAATTATATATGGTTAACAATTATGATTACTCCAAATGTAATTAAAGTTCAATTTGACCCGCTCGAACCACTATCTAAAAATAAAACAACAGTTCAGAACGTTCTCGATGATATTTCTCAAATTGAAAATTACATATTAACATTTACCAAGCATTATCAATCATTTTCACAGAAAATTAAGGCCGATGTTAATGCATTATACGATCGCGTTGACGCCATGTTTGATGTTATATTTAAAACGCAGAAATTAAGAGAAATAAAGTATATATGTGATAACATTGCCATTGCAACCACTTCAGTTTTTGATTTTGTTGGTCAATTGCAAAATATTATTGCTAAATTGAAACGAATACTGGGACAATTGATACTTTACATGCAAGAATATTACGAAAACACCACATTTCAAAAAAAAACTAGAGCGCAAGCTTTTATTTCACAATTTTTAAACGAGGCCGCTCAAATTAATGATAGCGTTATTTCTAAAATGAATATAATCGACATGATTTCATTAAAAATGTCTCAAAATGTAATATTTTTTCCACCATCTATAAATATTGATATCAATCAGACAACACTCAATGTTGACAATATAGAATCACCACGCAAACTTCACATCGAGACTAAACCAATACAAGTACGTCCAGAATACAATACGCGAGCAAAAACAGAAGATATACTTGATGAACTGAAGCAATATATTTCAGAATCAAATAAAAAATTAGAAAAAAGTATAACAAATGCATTAAAAGACGAACACATAAACATTTTAAAGCAACAGATTGACAATCATTTAAAACAATTGACTAATGTAGACATTACAGATGTCAAAGTCATAAATGCATTAAAATCATTATACGAATTCACTCAGTCACCATATACTACCGAAATCGAAAACATTATTCAAATTGTAACCGATTTGAGTGCATATATTAATAACACAGTACAGCCAACTAAATTAACAAACACAGTCTCGCAAATGTATAATAATATTCAATCATACACACAGAATTCAATAAGTACATTACAATCGTGGCTCGAGCAAGAATTACAACAAACCAAATCAATTTATTTAGAACAATCTGAAAATATGAAATCTGAAATTTTGAAATCGATTAATTCCCAGACAAATACAGAACAAATTGATAAACTTGATAACATTGATGAAAAAATTATCGCTATCGATCGAAGATTAACACAAACAGAAGAGCAGTTTAACATTGGTTTAAGCCTAATTTCAACCGATAGTATTCGTAATCTTATAAAAATGATATTGTTAGAAATGCAAAGCGAAATTATCAAAATGCCAGAAGAATTTGAAGCCCAAATGAAACTTATTCAATCTTGCGTCAATAATATTAATTTACAATTAAATTTAAACAACGACAAATTTATTGAAATTTTTAAATTAATTGTGCCTCTTGAAATCAATTTGAAAAAATCTATAACTATGGAACTTAGTCAATTATTAAAAAGTTCAACAAATACAACAACTTCAAAAGATGACATTATAAAAATTAGAGATGCGCTCAATGCATTTGAGAAACGCATCGAACAAACATTAACTGACAACTCAATCAATCAACAAGACTTTAAAATTGCACTTATAAATGCAAACGAAAAATATAAAAATGTATTTGATGAAATTACAACTGATTACAACAAAACTTTATCAAATTTTGGAACTATTGAGAGCAAGTCCGAAGATGCTATACGCGCTTTGGTTTTGCAAGTATCTCGATTTGACAAATTATTGTCAGATTTAATAAAATATGCAGCACCAACAGACGAGTCAACTGAGGCCACATCAAAAACAAGGTCACAAAAAAGACGAAAAGATGTACCAGATACAAGTATTCCGACAAAGATGCGACAAATTTAGGAATTAAATAATTTTGTATTGTATGATAATTTGGATGTTTACGAATTTTAGCATAACCTTCATTTTTGAGTATTTGTTCAATTGTACAATCATTGGAAACAAACGATTGCATTACAATTAGTAGATTTTCAAAATTAAAATCACTCAAATTCGATATATAATGTGCCACTTTCATTAATGGAGTATTCACAATGTCAGCATTATTACCCTGATATAGTAAACGTTTTATTTTAAATTCACCACCTCTTGGCGACTTTGATGCTGTCTCAAATTTTTTAATATCTGTCATTTCGCAAAACTCTCGAGTGTGCTTTTCTGTATGTGGTAACTTTAAAAATTTGTTATACGATGTTTTATTCATGGAATAAAAATATTCATCATTATAAAACATTGTCACACGCAACGAAGATTCGCGACTCGTTATAATTCGTTTTAATTTCGATCCACTTATGAGGCGGGACAATCCAACATATATTGATTCGCATGTTGCATTGTCTGTACACATTTCTACTGCACTTGAAATTGTTAATCCCTGTGCATTGTGAAAAGTACTCGTGAATAAAGGAAATATTGGAAATTGGACAATATTTGTAGCCTTGGTTTCGATGTAGACTGGATCTGCGTGAAGCATTCGTGAGATTTCGGGTAGCAATTGGTTAGTTTTCATCATACATTGATTTATTGTATATTGACAACCATTTTCATGCTTTACAAACAATACTTTCGGTTTTTCCTCATTTATATTACAAAATTGAATTCGTTCCAATGTAACCTTACCATACGGCACCGATGATCCCATTGCATTGTAAATATATTCTCTACCAACTACCAACAAAATTCCATTCAAAAATTTTTCACTCGTTATATTTATTACCTTTGTCATAGGATTTATCGCTGGTGGAGGCGGATGATATGATGCATAATATTTTGCAATATAATATTTTGTACCGGTTTGATCGAAATGTTTCACTAAATCTCTTGTTCGATTCAGTAATTTTTTATGCCAACCAGCCATATAAATTGCAGAAAAATCTTGCGATTGTTCATCATATTTAGGACGTAAGTTTTCAAACAAATAATACTCAATATTAAACCTAAATGTTGTTTCGCCGTATCCAATTTGTTTCACCATCTGCCGAAATCCATTTAAAATTTTATTATATTCGTTATCTTGACACCTGACAATCTCATGCAAATGCAACGGTAATGCACCGAGTTCATTTAAAATATATCGATTTGACATCGTACCTCCGGCATATGAATGCTTTGACGATCTATCAATTGCATTCTGCTGTGCCGAATCCCCACAAAATAATAAATTCTTTTTCTTCCATCGACAAAACACATACACACACAACAATTCCTCGGGTGCAATTATCGTGTATTCATCCACAATTACCATATTATAATTTAGTGGCAAAGATTTAGACTTTGGCACACCAGCGACAACAATAAATAAAATACGTATCAATACATCAACATCTGTAAAGTCTTTGTGATATGTTGTGAATCGTGTAAAAAAATTTACACCAAACAATCGCATAATGAATGCTTTAAACGTCACCCCCGTAATCACGCGTATTCGTTGCATATTTTCCTTTAACTCATTTTTATACACGGTAAATAATATCGAATAACGATATGATATAGCAAACGATGCAATTGTAAATGTTTTTCCTGTTCCTGGACACGCGTCGAGTATGGACACAAATGGCTTCTCAACCTGACAATGTTTATTCAAACTATCCGAAATTAGCAAATGAAGTCGGCAAAAAAGTAACCGCTGTTGTGCATTCAGCCGTAAGTATATAATATTGTGTAATTCATTATATGAATGTAGTGTACGGAATTTTGTAAGCCCATGCTTTAATTCACAATTTACATCGTATTCGTGTTTTTGAGAAGACACATATGCAAGGTCGTCAAAATTACACACGACACGCTTCAATTTATTGGGATTAATTGAATGCCGAAAACGCTTTACAATATGTGTAGAATTCATTGTGTCTATTATAAAACTCAATTGCATTGGATATGATGTTCAAAAAAAAGCGAACTGATTTATTACACAAAATGTGTATAATTAATATTATAAAAAAACTTTATCTTCACAATTTTTTAAATGTAAGATTGATAGTATGCATAATGAGTTTTACAAATACAGACATTTTTAATGCGAGTGAATTTGCTTCTCACCGTACCCGATTATCAATACTTGAATTTTTATATCAAAAGTCACCGCACATTATAAGTTGGCTGACATATAGTATACGCCGAGCAGACTATGAGACAGACTATTATTTTCCCGAAACGCTCACAAACCGAGCCATAGTAACAGAAGTATTTATTGGTAGAACTGTGTGTGAAAAAATTTCGTGTAATTTTACAACGCCAACAGGTGTGTGTACACCATCATCATTACCTGCATATTATCGCGTCGGTAATAGAGAATCATTCGAGAGACACTGTCAACCGGCGTGTTTCAATTTAAATGAAACTCCAGTATTTGACGATGATGGTGTGGAAGTACCGCAAATATCGCGTTTAGTTTTCCATCAGGGCAACTGTGTATTCGTGCCAAACTCTAGTATTTGGGCCGAACTGCCATTTTTTAGATCTACAGAAAAATTTGAACGACGTATTAATGATTTACCCGCAGGATTTAATGCAACTGTCCATCCTCATGCAGCATCTGGTATCGGATATACATATAACGAACCATATTGTGATGCGTTTTTCGATCCTTTTGATCCCAGGCGGGAAATTTGTTATACACGCTGGTATCAAATGATATTTAATGTAGTAATCGGTGAAAATATTATTAAACTTGTTAAAGCAGGTATTACTGCACTTCAAAATGACGGTAATTCAATCCCACCTCTCAATTTACCCGCACCACCACCAATCGAGCCAGAATTTTTATTTCAAAATTGGATTCGTGATATCGATCCAAATTTTATTATACCCGATCCCGATGCTGATTTTGATAAGTTACCGCATGGATTGAAAATTCCAACTGAAAAGGATGTATTTGATGATATTCAAAAATTAAAGCATCCATTAGAAAAACAAAATACGATAACACATCCGATATTGGGGCAAAATTAGAAGAGAATTAGAAAAAATACAACTCGAAATCGGAACATACATCGAGGCTGCATCACCAATTGATCCGGAAGGATACAATGGAAATCCACAATGGGCCGAAACCCTTGTCGAAGTAATGATAGGTTTACTCGAAGGCCTATTAACAGATCCCCTATTTATTGGTGCAATTGCTGTTGATGTTTTACTCGATACTTTTTTAGACCAAATTAAAAAAATGTCAAAACAAGTACTATCACGACTCGGTCCGGCCATTAATGCTCAAGTATTAAATCTTGGTCGACCAGTTGGGCGAAATGTCTTAGCCGTTTCAATGCGAACAGTTATGGGAAGAACAATTGCACAAGTAAGTTTAAAAATGGTTGGTCAATTGGCAATTGCATTAGCACGAATTGTTGCACTCGCGTCATCAGTTGTTGGAATTATATTAATTATTATATCGTTGTTTGACATTATACTAGCATTTTGGGATCCAATGGGATTTAATGCAAAATATCCACCTGGATATGTCGAAGAAGTGATGACGCAATCTGATTTTGCATTGCGGGAAATGTTTCAAATGTCAATTCCACGCGTCACATTTGACACACTTGCTCACTTACTCATGACAACAGAAGAAATATTACAATTGAACATTCAAAGTTTTGGATGGATGCTCGAGTACTTTGAAAATCTAGAAGTAAATTCACAAGGAACCGTATCGATCGTGGCCCTCCACTTTTTGTCGATTTAACTCCCGATGAAATGGACGAAGATTTTAATGTAATTTCGGCACGAACACGTGTTTGGACAACTGAAGAATTTTTAAAATTCAATGAACGACATACCGATCGTTGGCGTCTTACTGTTGGATTACAAAAAATATCAATAACACTCGCCGTGAGTGGTATCATTTTTGTAGCTATACAAGCATACGCACTTGCATTTTTCATTTTTTTCATAAGTATATTCATTGCATTAGTATCTCTATTAAATTTAAATGTTGACGTCATACTGGACAATTCTGACCGGAGTGTGTTAGATTTTATTTATCGATGGACTTGGGTTTAACTTCGTACACCATCGATTGATCAATTTTAAATATATCATCTCGAAGTATTGCGTCCTCTGGTTCTAAAATTTCGTAACTTTTTACCCACTGCAAACAAAATGCTACATGTATGGATGTATAATTTTGATGTTCTAATGAAGTTACTGCCATGTCTAATGGGTCTATATCGGTAACTTCTAATTGAGATAATATATCATATGTTGACGGAAGTGTTTTATGTGAAATTAAATTATCCTCAAATTTTGCTTCATCCACAATTTCAATTGACAATGAAACAGCCCCGAATCGTGTCCACGTCACCATTTTTGCTTTCGTAACTGATTCAATATCATAAATGAAATATTGATGTATATATGAATCTTTAAATGCTGGTAAATTTCCAATTGCATTTTGTGCATGTGCTTCCTCGAATGCTAGAGAAAATTCTTGTGTATACGCATTAAAATAATAGCCTTCCTGTTGATACAATTCACCGCCATTTATAAATGCAAAATCTAGACCCTCACTGCTTCGATTCATTACTGCATCCTGGCTTGGTATACACAATAATAAATATAAACAAGAATCCAACTCACCCATAATTCGTTGTTTCACTGTGTTTTGATTTAAAGCAACCCCGGGTAAATAGTCAGTAGTTGTAAAATTGACATAATTTTTGGCGTCTGAAGATATTATTGTACCAGTTTGATTTCTAATAAAATTACCATCTTTATAATATACATTTTCAAAATCAGAATAGTCTAGACTTGCAGTAAATACATTATATTGGACCAATGGTAATCCAATATTGAATGATGAACTGATAAGTGGATCAATAATATAATTTCTATGTTTGTCATATTCAAATAATTCACACGTTAAATTTGTTACATTTAATACATATTTCGGATAATTAAAATCGTCAAAGAAATTGTTTGGTATTTGATACATCAAATTGTTTTGGATATTTAATTGTGAAACAATAGTGCCAATTTCATTATCGCACGCTTCCAATGACAATTCATTTTCATTTGGATTACATCTAAAAAATCCATTGGGATATCGGAAAAATGGTAACATGGCCACGAAATTTATACGCGGTGGATCGGTACATGCAGCATTACGACATGAAATGACATTCGTATCTTGATCAATAAAAATTCCAACTGGACAACGAATTAAATTTTCACGACCTCCAATGCACAATATATAACTATTGTCGTCTACGGGCAATGTGCCCTGCGTGTTTGCACATCGATTCATTGTGATACACCCCGGTGCAAAAGGACTAAAAATATCTCCGGGATTACATTGTTGTAAGTACTTTTACCATTTTGACACACAAAAAATTCATTATTATTTAATATTGTATTGTTATCAATAGGAAAGGTATGGATTGTTCTATCGAGGCGATCTACACATATGTCATACGGTTCACATGGAATACCGAGCGAAGCACTAATTAATTCACCTCCTGAGTACAATTCGTTTTCAGAGCAATTACGAATTTCAGATGAATTTAAATTACAATAATTATATACTCGTGGATGAAATACAAACCCCTCCGTAAATGGCGATATCGGGAATAATTCTTCGGTAAAATTGTAAAAATTTATACCTCTATATAAATTTATATCGTCCGGTGAACATACTGGTCGCACTTTACAATATCCACTATCGTAGAACCATCCTGCGGGACAATTAAATTGCATTTCAACACCCGTTATATTAAAGCCATTTTCATTTTCTGATATTATTCCATGAGTCTGACGATTTTGGTTATAGAAGGTTCCATCATAATTAATCGGGCTATCATCGATTGATTTTTGAAGTTCACCAATTCCTGCCACAATATAATTTTCATATTTGCCATTTACTTTACGATACGTAAACGCAACAGGCGTTTCAGATAAAATTAAAAGTAATCTACGATATACATCCATTGGCGTTTCGGGCTGTTGCCAAGCCAGTAAATATCCAAAAAAACATACAATTAATATACATATTACGAATACAATAAAAATATAAAATGATATCATTTTTGATAATATTTATTCTATTGATCATACTTTTATATTATTTCCTTATTGCCCCAATTACAAGTCGGCTTTCTAAGGAAAATGAAAAAAAAAATCTCGAATTATAATATTTGTGAACTGTAAATTATATATATACATTTTAGTGATTATCATAAAAATTATAATGAGTCTTACAACCGCAGTCCGAAATGCTCTTCGACGAGTAGACGACCTGCCCAGTGCACAAGGTGTGATAGATGGCTTGCAAACAGCAGCACGTTTACCATCACAAGGCCCAGTAATCAGAAATATATTTGATAATTTGAGTATACTGTTGTTGGAAATCGTGTGCATGTAAATGGTGTTCGTTTGGGGAATGTAGAGTCCATGTTGCGTCGTGGAGATTTAGCAGATTTTGTTCGTGCTACTAACAGTAATGTAAGAGTACGTGCTAGCGACGAAAGAGCATTTCGTAAAACATTGACATCAGTACCCGATCCAGATATTCGTTCACTCGAAAACTCAATACAAGCGCAACGAAATCGACACCCCGGATTAAATATAAATGCATCAGATACTGATGCCCTCGATGCAGCATTGACACCCCAATCTCGAGTAACACTCGAGAGTGCTGCGCGAAAATTAAGATTATATGCGGGTACCACGGGTGTGGTCGTTGGTGTATTTGCGGTAATAGTTCTTGGTGTAGATTTTTATCAATCATTACTCATCGCAACGGCAAATCGAAATGGATGCTTTTTAGCACGTCGTACAACTCGCGGCATAACATCATGCCGTCTCATCAATCGAAGTTGTGGAGCTCGAGTAGACCAAACCGAAAATTCATGTTCAACGGGAGAACAACAGCGAGATACATTGCTATATAATACAGCATTATTTTTAATGACTGCCGCAAATGACGCTCAACTGAGTGTATCAGTTGGCGACGCAATACTCGGGCGAACGTTAGTCGTAGCCGACGTGGCTACAATTTTAAATAATTCTACTCAATTGGTCTTAGCTTCCCAAATATTATGCAAACCCAATTGTTATTCCCGAAGTGTGTATGGAAATGCCCATACAAGTCGAACCTACTAGACCATTTTGTAGAGCATGCAATCCATCGGCAGATCTCAATAGTTCAGCATATGTAAGTACTGAACTACTCGACGACGCATTTAGTCCCCATTGTATTACAGATGGATCAATTCTCGATACATTGGTTGATATTGGTATTGGTATTGGCGTTGATTTGGTTGGTGGTCTGAATAATGTCAGTGGTGATATATCGGGAAATTTAAAAGGAATTGGTATAGTTTTTTTGATAATCTTTTTAATTGCAATTGTAATCACAATTTTTACCAAATTTAGTAGTAAATCTAAACAAGAATATCCTCCCCCGTATTAGTTAACATATTAAAATTGGGATAAATATCATTATCGGGTTGTAGTGTATTGGTGATATGTATGCTGTTATGTTGTTTCTTTTTATATGTACGAATTGAACATACTTTTAATTCGGTTAAAAACTTGTCGGTCACTCCAAAATATTTATTGTTTTGGGTTCGAGTGGGTTTCAAGTCCGCAATATTTTGCCAATTCATTTCTCCCAAAAATATATGATTTTTAAAATTGTAATATCATATGCTCGTTTTATGTTATCATATCCAAGGCGCTTAGTTGTGTCTGCCGTTAATAACCCCGCAATAAATCTATCCACATGTTCCAATGATTTATATCGCTTATTCTGTGGCAATCGCACGATCTTGCATTTACTTATTTTATCATATACCGCTTGAGTATCATAATCATGTCCACAAAAAAAAGGCGAAGTCCCATAAATAATTTCAAATGCAACCAATCCAATTGCCCAATAATCAATAGAAAATGAACATGGTTCTCTATCCTCAGTGTCAACGCCATTTTGAATCATTTCCGGCGCCATTAATATTGTAGTTCCGACAAGCTCCTTTACTGTGCTTTCCAAAGGACATCCCACATAAAATGACAAATCAAATCAATCAATTTCAAATGACCGTCACGCGCAAACATTAAATTTTCAGTTTTAATATCCCGATGAATGATGCCAAGTGAATGTAATTCACCAACACCGGCAACAAGTTCAGCAATTATAAATTGGGCTTGATTCGGTTTCAAAAAATATCGTCTTAAATACTCATGTAAATCTGCCTCATAATACAATGGTAATAAGAAATATAACGTATTTACTGTTTGAAATGCAGAAATCAGATTCATTCCAAATGTACTATTTTGTAGGCGTCTTAAAATTTCACGCTCCATGTTAATATCGTTTACATCTGCGTGTGATATTTTTTTTTATCTATACATTTTAATGTATATTTTTTCCTCATAATTTTTACTTTACCAATGCAACTAATCGCATTGGTTCCGAATGTTTGTAAAGTTTCAATACACACTGTATTGTCGAGTGTTAAAAACTCCATGGTGTACTATCATATCGCTGACCCGTTATAAATGGATGAAACAAAAAATCTCCATTCGATACCACTATTTCAGTTGAAAATGTTTCACACATTGCACCTTCGTCTAGAAATCTGCTTGGCATACACGGTGGTTTTTCAAAAACATCAGAATATATACTAAATATTGTAAAACATTCAGTGTTGGTTTGTGATGTTGTATTAGTTCTCATTCTAAAACAGGAAGAGCATTGTGTATGTGGATCTGCAATATCTTGATTTCGTACTCTAGTCTGTGCAAAATTTCCACAATCACATGACCCATCGGTATTTTGTGTTATGGATAAGTGTGCCCGTAATATATTCTGTGTGCAGAAGTTTCGAGATGGGTGCAATCTATCCATTATGTGTGGAACATATAAATTACCATACATATCCTCACCAAACCGACATGTAAATCTATTTGTTCCATTAGAAATTGGTTCATCTACATTGTTGACTCGTGTGAATTGTGTTACTCTTCTATATTTTCATTATCCCACAACATATTGTTGACATTGAAAAAATTCTCATTATTACATGCAACTACTCGATTTCCCTCGAGACCACCAAACATGCGTGGAAATTTTGAACGACACGCTACACTATTAGCAGTTGCGATTGCATATGACGTATTCATGTTACAATTTGGTCGATTTACTGTACACCATGCACCTGGAGTTAATAAATAACCATTTGAAAAAATTTCTTGCCCAGCCGTAACGTTAAGAATTGATGCATTTGATCCACACATACGGCGACATGATAACTCAGAAGCCGATGTACCAAGAAATATTGGACCACTCGCACATCTTTGTAATTGTTGAATATCAGCATTCTCGGTTATAATGTTTATTGACGGTAAATTCCCAATTCCATTTGCATTTAATAAATTAGCAATGTCTGTATTTTTTAATCTCATGTTTGTTTCGTTTATATATTTGAAAATCGGATCTAAATTATAATCCATGTATATCATTGTATAAAATATACTGACAATTAAGATTATACTTATGAAGATAAACAAATATATATCACTGGCCATTGTGTAGCGTTATATAGATCCTAACTACAATGCAGATATATGAACGTGCAGCCGTCGAATGTGCAATTGGAAATGATTCAATTGCAAAACAATACCTACAATCCCATCAGGACATGACGCAAGAAGAGGTCATCACTTTAGCACACGAATCAATGAATTTTTCTGGTCGACGACAAACAATAATAATATGCAAGGGAATTGTCAAATATATTGCTCAGATTGGCGTCGAAAAAATACCATTATTGAAATTTCTACATCCCGAAAATATAAACATTCAACCGACGAGTGACGAGATTGCCATATTACTTGCACAAGATAGAGAATCGACGCCGGGAAACCAAAAACTTCCTTTTGTTGTTGCAAAGAATTTAGTGATAAATTTACTGGGGGATTCAATTTCAGAACTTTTTAGTGCACTCGGTTTACCGCCGGTCGGAGAAGGTGCACCCGCTACTGCGGACACCCGCACAATTATAAGTAATGTTTTTGATCGTAAAAACTCATACATTGAGCAAATACCAACAAAATATGACACACCGTCCGAACACAATCACGAAGAAAAAATGACTATTGATGAGGATGATAACGACAGCTTAGCCGACGAAATTGAAAATCGTTATGGATATTCACCAACGGATGATATTGAAGATGATAATGACATAATGTATCAACCACAACATTCGCCTCCTGCTATACAAACAGCAAAAATTATGAATGTAATTTCGGCGCCACCATTGGCAGAGTTAACACCGGCACAAATTCAAAATGAAATTGATTTATTCTTAATGTAATCAAAATTTTGGCTAAATGAAAAAAAAAAAAATAAATTAATAATTTTTATTTCTCATCACACTCACGTATGTAATCGGATCAAATGAATATAAATTACGATATGTTCCGATATAATTGATATTGGTGCTATTTTTATATTGTATCACAATAAGTGGACCATCGAAATCTGTTACGATATAAAATTGAGTTATTTTTTCATTATACATTAAAAGGTTAATTTTAAAATATTCTACCATACATATAATATCATTTATTCGGAAAGCCGTCATAATTGAACACAAAAATCTAAAAATCGAATCGTCATTCAATATATCGCCAAATAATTTCGAGTTATACAAATCAAATCAAATACTCCATTTCCACTTTTATCGATCACATTCATTATATCGCGTATTACGAGCAATTTGTAATAATTTAAAGTTATAAAGGCTGAAAATCTTTCGAATTTTGCAAATTTTTCATAAATTTCTGGGTATAATATTAGTGGCAACCCAAATTTTTTGCGTTGTAAGTAATTCTTATAGATTGTGGTGGTAGAGACTGACAAACCGTGATACATTGCCAATTTAATAACTCGGGTATATTATTTGAGGTAATTTTCAGTATATATAGGTCTGTTTCTATTCTCGAGTTCAACGTTGTATTAGTAGTTGTTGATTCAGTGGACAAGCTACTGACCCATTCCTTATAATTGTTATTCATAGTATCTATAATGATGACTACCAATATAATTGCACAAGAATTAGACGGCCCTGTGTACCAGGACTTTATTGCTAAATATCAGGCTGTATTTGATCGTGAAATGGTCGAAATTTCACGTCTAAGTGTCGTACCAAAAACTCACATTCCATTGGGACCAAAGCTAAAATTAAATAAAAATTTACATATTAGACCAGCAGCAAGGTTGCTATACGCATTACATGATTTTATGACAACCTGGAGACTAAATGGTAAAATGCAGATTTTAAGGGGTGTGTCCTTTGGAATTATGATATTGGAACAATTGAAGAAGCACTTAACACAAAGGAACTCCTAATTTTGATGATTTTCAAATTGAGTATACATTGGATGAGTCAAATATTTTATGTTTTTCTGAACCAAGTGAAAAATCAAGTTATATTTTCAAGATTTTCGCTGTAATTGCTATGACATCAACCCGATATGACGCAGTAAAAACAGATGTAAATGATTTAAATAAGAAAAAAGTACACCTGAATTACTGGCAACTGAAATTATGTGGGAAATTAGTTACTTGTCTGCAATGCGTTACGCCATTAACATAGTAAAACTGGAATTAGCTTTGTCGATAAAATATATAAAAAGGCGGACGCTAAAATTAGTCCGTATAACTCGGCACGCACAAAACCGCAATGGAGTGCAATCCGCAAACAATTAAAAGCGACAAAGAACACGACCCAATTGAAAGAATACTATAGCTATATGTTATATTATATTTCGACCGAAGACACAGAAAAATTGGAACAAATGAGAATATCTAAATATGACGAACTATTACCAAAATTCTATTCATGGGATCTATCAAATTTTGTTGATCTTAAACGTAACACCGACTCGTTATTAAAATTCGAATACCCAATTGGTAAAATTATGCCCAATTTAGAAGCAATTCCATCGCGAGTCGGTCCACCTGTAATTTTTCATGTAAGATTTATTGAACTCAAAATGCCGAACGTTTATTCTTGATGTTGAAATTGTTGTCCCTTCAAAGGATGAGAATATTGATCCTGCACATATTACAGCGGCTGGAAATATGAATAATATGCTATCAAAATGGACATGGCAAGAACGGTTAAATAATTTAAAAGATAAAATTCCGAGTTCATATAAAATTGTTCATTTGAAAAAAATAACAGAGGGCGAAATTGCAACACTATTGAAAACTGTAAAATCTGACGAATCAATGTCAATTATTGTCAAATCTCGCGGTTGGGGTATTGGCACTCATTTCAAATATAATAATTCAAAGGCAAAATCAAATAAAGAATTTCCAGATATTTCAGCTGTACCGATAGTAAATCAAACCTACGAAGATGCAAAATTGCCAAAACGTACAAGGTTCTAAACGCTTCAGTGCATCCTCTGCAATATCTAGTTTCAATAAGATTGACAATAATAATAATCGCAAAGGGGCATACAATGATTATGCTCCTATACCAATGTTAACACATGAGGTGTTTGAAAGATTTATTACACATTTGAGGCAAAATCAAAAAGACGGTAATAGTCCCATGCAAAGAACTAGTGACGTGTATACAACTGAAATGAATTCTACACATACTATGCATAAAAAATATTTTTTCAACAACGCCACCACGTCACTTCAAATGTATTATTTAAAAAATTTTGTAGTAAAAAATAACACAAATAAATGATATGGTTATTTACACCGATAACTTTAATATTTTTCTTTTTATTGTCTTGACATTAAAATATTTCAACATTTGAAATGTATTTTCTAAATTTAAACCCATTTCAGTTATATTTTGTGATTTAATTTAAAGGTGCGTCGTCATGTACTTAGTAGTCGACAACGACGTGTATATAAAATGGAGATGTATGGACATGTTTTTGTTTTTTGTAATTATTGTAATTATTATTCTCATGATTTTAGGTGTGGTGATGTTCTGTCAAATGAACCGTTTGAAGACGGAAGTGGGAGTTTTAGCACAAGTTGACACTGCAATTGTTGGATATGGAGCAGCGAGACCGTATGGTTACAATGGGTATTATAACTATGGTCACCGATATCGTGGACGCTCGAGGTGTCGATCACGTAGACACTCACACCATCGACGTCGTAGATCATCGAGTTCTTCGAGACGTCGGCGTAGTTCTTCACGGACCCCTCTCAACAAATAAAAAAAATTATTAATTAAGTGATGAATATTGAATTCCATTATCCGATAATTTTGGAGATTTTGAATGTTGTTGTGACAAATTTATTCTATTTTTATGTTTGCGTCTCTCAGGGGCTCTTGTAAGTTTAACAAATTCGTGAAGATATGTTGGATTGATGTCGCGTGTGGCATGTTGTACAGGAAGTAAATGCGTTGGTATTGGAGTATTAGCAATTTTTTGGGTAATATTTGGCATAATCATTAATATCAGTTGATAAAGATGTAGTAATTGAGTCAATTTTCATTCTACATGGATCATTGGCAATGTTTTCAGTCATTGATGTTTTTCCATGAACTGGTACAACCATAATTGGAATTTGAATATATTTAAAATCTGTCGGTTTTTTACATACCCAAACAAAGTCACTATTATCAATTGGATTTTTGGATGGGATTGAGTCAAGTACAATATCACTTGAGCTAATTTTTTTGGGATTAAGCACCGTTCCAACAATAGACATTTGACTTGAGGCATCGCTCATTAAAGTAGAAAAATAATATGTCTCTCCATTGTCAGTATCCAATGCACATGCCACAATTAAATGGTGTGCCATTTTTTTTCTTTAGGCGTGTACAAAAAGTCTGATCGATGTGCTGCTTGTTGATTCAAATCTTTTATTAAATATGGTCGCTGATCGATAAATGTGTGCTTTGAATATTTTTAATAATATCAATATTAATATATTTTTTAAGTGAATTCTCGAATTTTTCTACTAGAATATGATATCGTTCATTGAACGTTTTCCTTGTAAACTCTATACTACTGCAACAATATATATCCAGTATCAATATTTTTTCATTTTTACGAATAATTATTTCAAATATATAAACACCCTCACTACAATATTCAAGAATCCACGCTTGCATGATGCCCTTTATGGTGAGAGTTGTATGTTCATTTGTATTCATGTCAAAATTACGCGTTGGGTTAGTTGGAAGAATGGGTTTTGATATGGTTTCTATTTTACCATTCTGTATAATGATAAAAAATGTCTTGGTTATTGGCCCGATCATAAAAAACAAATTAGAATTATTGTCAATTGGTAAAGTGTCGAGGCGTGTTGCTTTACATTTTGGAAATGGTACAATTCGATGCCAGGTGTGAAATAATTTATTTTGAATATTGGCGATGGGTTTATAATTATATTCTTATAATATGATTGATATGGTTCTGTCATTGAAGTTATCGATTGAAATATATCATTTTCATTCTGTGAAATTATTGCGTTGTACAATGAATAAATGTTAAACGTTTTATTGTTGATGTTACTGATTTTATTGTGACAAATTTAGTATGATATTGTAAAATTGTTAAAATTGTTGTGGCGTTCGAAGTGTCGTCTGTAATCAATTTGAAAATGTAATCAATCGATGTTCGATCGCCAAAATTAATGGTTTCCAAGTAATAATAAAATTTGAAACCTGCTGCATATTGAGAGTATTTGTTTTAAATTTAAAATTCATTTATATTGGATTGTAAATTATTTATGTTTAATTTTCAATTCGTTTAATTTGATATAAATCTTCAAATTGTGAAATTGAAAAAAACATAATTGGGCCAAATCGTCGTGGAGCTGCATTTACAAGATTATGTAAATTATATATGGCAGTGATTGGATCACCATTTGGTTTCACAAATGGCAATGCTATTTTTTCAAATACATTTTTTTTTTTATAATTTTCACCACATTCACCGCATGGAATAATAATTTGTAAATTACGTAAAACACACGCAAATGCCATTAGTGTATCGACATTGTTTTGTTCGTATGTTAAAATACTACCATAATGTAAAAATTTCCAATAAATATTACCCCACGATTGAATGTCAATAAGTTTATCGATCACCGTATTGCCTGTATTATTATAGCGTTTATAAACATCATCGACACCAGATTCCAATAATTTAAAAGTTTCTCGCAATGTTGGATACAATGAATAATTGACATTATATGTTTCTTTATTAAATTCAACTCGAAGGACAGAAGCAATCCAGTAGTAAAAATCTTTTAAAAAATCTGATGTAATCTTAAAATGTCTTCTCGTGCGGCAGTCGGAGCACTTGACTTTAAAATATATAAGATATCATCGAGGACAATCCGGAAATGGTGTAAATAGTATTCTTTTGGTTGGAGTAGTTCATATTTTTGGCGTCGGGGACGCAAATATTTGTGTAGTCTTGCATTAAATTAAAATGGACAAATTAAATCAGGATGATCTCTATAAAGCCTATTTGCGTAAAACGTTTGGTCCGAATGTATTTCCAATACTTAAAATCATAATGACAATGGTTGCCTTTTTTTTAATATCAATTATTGTCATGATTAATATGTTTATTGTGAGTAATACACCGAGATCAAAAAATCGAGAGGATGCTTGTGTCAGACAACCACCACCAAAACAAACGCGTCCAATAGTTCGTGTACCACTAGATTAGTAACCTGAGTCTTGTTTACTGGTGAATTTTACAATATTAATATTTTGTTGTTTCATATAAAACGCAATACACGTTATTAATGCCAATATAGTAACTAAAATTTTATAATTTTCTCTGCAGAACTGAACAGCACTAAAATAATCACTATGATAATAGGTAAAATAATGAGAGTTGGATAAATATATTTTGACATTTCAGCCTCGTTTTCGGGTTCGATAAGGGGTGTTGTTGGGTTTATTGCCAATTCGTCATACATTTGTTCAACTTTGGCGCTGTCGCTTAGCATTTTTTGCTGTTGGTCTGTGAACTCCATCGTCTGTGACTAGTTTTAAATTTAAATCGCGTCTTTGTATTAAATCTTTACGGGCTGATTTATATTTCTTTATGAATACTAGTGTTTCGCGAGTTGAAATATAATCCAAAATATCTTGATATGTAATATAATCTTCACGAGATGGTAGAATATTTTCTATAAATTCTGTATAATTAGTAAAGAGTTGAATGTTATATGTCAGATTTGTAATCGCATCAAACGAAAGTTGAATGATTTTAGATAAAACATTAGAGACTCCGTCGCCGAAACGTTTATCGACGTATTTAATAAAATTTACCATGTCAAGTTTTAATATAATTCTTTTATTGTATATGCACATTGGCATTCTAATGTAAAATCGTCATTATATTTAAATGAATTTATGGGTGTTGTATTTTTTATTATGTAATTACAAAATTGCAGTTGATTAGTTTTTTTATTGTATTCGACGTGTTGAAATGCTATATTTGTAAATGATTCATTGTTATTTTTGGTATCAAATTATATGATATAATTGGTAGTTCTCCACGAGTATAATCTTTAATATTTTGAACTTTGATTCCGAGAAATTGTACAAGCACAACCGACATAAAGCTGCACATTTCGCGTTGATTAATGGTTGTTTTCCAAAACCGCGATATTGTTTGTATAAATTTTTTAGGAACATTATTTATATAGATGCACACACCACCGAGTGTATTTGGCATTGGGTCACTAAGTAGATAAATTGGTTACGTGCCACATTCGATTCTTCTCGTTCGATGGACATATTTCAAAATTGTGTTATATTCAATGGGTATACAAATATACGTGACTTTATTGGTAAAAATGAGAGTTGTGTTGAAATAAAATTGATAAATCATTCACATACATTGGCAAATAATATAAAAAATGTATTAGTAACCAAGGATGTTACCGAATTGAATAAAACTTTATATTGTTTAAGAACACATATAACATCGCATGGTATTAGACATTTAATAGTTTATGATTATGATAATATATATTCACAGTATTATAAAATTAAAAATTTGAGTATAATATTTGGGAAAGAATGTAGTCTATATTTTCGAATGCAATAAATAGTGTCGAAATTAAAAATGGATGAATGTCCAGTTTTGATTGTAATTGTTTTTATAATATTAATAATCTTTGTATCTGTGTATTTTGTAACTATACGCAATGATATGGTAATAATGGCAAGAATTGTACAAATCCAAAGTAATGTACAACAAATGTCACTTGATTTTAATACACTAACTACTCGAGTTGATTTACTCGAAGAGGGTATATCGGGATCTAATGTCAATGTGGCAAAATCCGTTACAAATTCTATCGATGATGTTGTTGAAAAAATGAAAAAATATGAAGAGATTTTAGAATTAATTGTTGAGGAGCTTAATCGTATAGGCCGGCCAAAAGTAGACTAAAATGATATTTTACAACGTGTGGCCTATAAATATTACGAGAAATTAATGGATGATTTACAAAATTGTGTATAATTACAGTATCATTCATAAATAAGTCGGTTTGTAATAAAAAATGTTCTGATAAATGTGTAAGAGACAAAAATTTTGCCGTCCACATATTTTCATGTTTGCATTGGACGAGACGTATTTGTTGAATGTCGATACGATTCTTGAAATAATTCCACTTCGTCGTATGTATTTAGTTTTTTCAGATATTCCTCGGTGTGTGCTTCTGATCCTTTTGATTTTGACGCAACGATATCTGCAATAATACCAACGCCATTGATCATATCACTATATGTCGATAATCCGGGTGAATTTCCAAGAGAAAATTTAGATAATACATCTAAAAATTCATCAATCTCTTGTCGATGTGTATAGCACCCGAGTTCAAATATCATATCGTTTCGATCTTCAAATGGTTGTAAACTGTTCCATAGCGGTGATAATTTACATAATTCATTGTTATAAATGTATACCATGAGATCTTGATGTTGACTAAAGCTGTATCGTGAACGACCTAGTATATCGTGTCTAAATCCATATTGCCAACTTTCCGATGAGTTTCGTATATCGATTGTATCATATTGTGAGTGGGTGCCTGATGTTCATATTGCATAAAATATAAATTTAATTCGTCACCATCTTGATCGCCATGTAATCCTTTCAAAGTGTATTGGTTAATTTTAATAGTAAAATCATATGGATTATCATATGGCACAATTTCGCAAATGTAAATACATCTTGAATTTATGCTAGGATCTCGATTAAGGTAAATGAATGGTATGGCAAGATTCAATGTGTCGAACACAATACGATTGATACCAATTTGAGTTGGTGTTAATGACTCGTCAACAATTAATGTACCTCGAATACCGTTTACAGTGGACCCCAGACAATTTAGTCGCATAAATGAACTTTTGCCTGACAATTGTGTACTCACGAGACCGCCCTTGAAAGGTGTTTTTTTAATAAATTTATCATACCGTTGTTTGTGGAGGTAAAATGGATCAGGAGCAGTAAAACCAGTTGATGCCATTTCATTGAACAAAAAATGTACGAATGCTTTAAAGAATGAAAAGTTTGGTCGCGTAAACATTGAAAATGGTGGAATCCAAAATGCACAGTGGTCATTGCAAAGTAAAAACGCGATGTTCAAGCTTTCGTAAGCAATACAATCGCTACATTCTTTAGTTGGATTTAGTCTACATTTTATGCAGATGAAAAAATTATCGCGTGATTTATATATATAATTATATATTTCACTTACATGTATAGTTAATGTATTTTTGGTGGTTGTGTCATTAATCGAATATCGAAGGCACGGAAATAATGGATTATTGTAAAAATTGTAATTTTCCATTTGTACTGTGTACGAATAAATACGGATCGTGCCTAAGTAGAAATAAAAAAATTGAATATTTTAAAAAAATATGGGTATTTTAAATGGGAATAAGTTATGTAATATTTTAATGGAAAAAAGCAATCGAATTGACGGCGGTCATGAAAGTCAGCGCAATGATATGAATTTGTATGTAGATGGAGAAATATTAATACGAAGCGGACTAGCCAAAAATACACTTCGTGCGAAGACTGATGATCACTTAATGAATATAGTGATATGTAATTTTCAATCAAAATTGAAATCTATTTGTGAATTGAGTACGAAATTCGGGAAGTTATGTGACATTTATATTATATTTGATGGGAAGAGTCCAAAATTAAAATCAAAATGTCAAGCACGTCGGAAAGCAGCATCAGCGATCCAAGCTAATGTGCGTTATATTGATTTTGATTTTGCTAGAAATTCATTAAGACAATATAAAGTAATTTTAAGTCAACATTGCCACATGGAGCAATAATAACAAAGGAATGTCAAGTTGTAATTGCTGCGGGAGAAGCTGAAGATCATATATATAAAATCGAGATCGGACACGCATGTCGGTGTTGTATACAAAAGATACAGATTTATACGCAATTGCATACGGACATGTGCCGGAAACTGTAAATGATCAAGTTTTTTTTATTAATGGCACAAATAATAATGTGTATGATATGTCTTTTTTTACATGCGATTTGGATCGATCTGTGTTTAGGTTAATATAACATTGTCGGTACTGATTTTAATTCTGGAATTTTTACAGAAAGTATGCTAAACACATTGGCTGTTTGTTTATTTGTCAGTGATAAAAGATTAAAAAATATATTTTATAAACTGGATGATGACAATTTAAATGACAACATTAATAGTGTTTATATTATTCGTGATATGTTATCAAAACTTGTGTGTAATACATGTGACGATGTACAAGTTGCAATTTGTATATTATTACAATTATTGGAAATTTTAAAAACCATAAAATTTCCGACACTACTTCCAGAAATAGAAAAGGCAAAATTAAAATATCCAATTTCGCGTATTACATTCCCCCGAAGCACAAATGTTCAGATGTCAGATGAGATGTCTGAAAAAAATATAAAATTAATATTGTGGGTTATACAGTACTTTGATCGGGGCTCTGATTTTGAAGAATTTCACAACGAGACACTACTGAATGTCGTATATAATAATATATGCTTATACGAATACATAAAAAAAAAATTTATAAATGAGTATTTAATGTAGTTTGTTCAGCATCATGTCGACGTCGGGAACAAATAAGAGAAAAAAAATAGCAATTGAAAAATTTACACCGGAACAGTTACAAGTAATGTTACCAACGAGTTATATACTAAATAAACCTATCAATGAAAGTATTACGTTGTATATCGGCAATACTCAATTTATTTTAAGAAATGAACAAACGGAAGCTCAACAAATCGTTAAATACATTGAGAGTATAGTTGATAGTGCAATGGGATATATAATTCAATATGATGCAAATTTAGACACTAATGTATGTGAAATAATTTTACAGATGATAATGGCAATTATGCGATATAATAAAACTTCAAAAATGCTTGGATCAGTGATACAGTTTAAACGAATTCGAGCAAGTCTAATGCTACCGGAATGTATTTTTTATTCCGATAAAATATTTTATTTTAATATGCCATTGATAGGTAATGTTTTATATCAAGCGACTAGGAGCCGCGTATCGTTAGAGTTTGCAGAAGGACTAAATGAGCCAACAAAAAATTTAAAAATATTTAATATTTCTTTAACATCGACAATTAAAGATTCAAATATACTTCTAAATTATTACAATTATTGATAATTGCCGATCATATGTGTACACATTTGTTTGATGGAAAAACAACGGATTATTGTAACCATACAAAATTTGGATTGGTGGGGTATACACTTCATTCAAAATTGTTAATTAAATCAAAGGGTAATTCCAGCAACTTGTTGGCTTTTGATGGCGATATATTTTCTGGTGCATGTTAAATTGACGACTCTTGTTTGATTTTGATTGGAAGTGCTGGTGTCATGTCTACATCTTTGTTTTCTAGATCTAACGGTTTTGATTTAAATAATTCTAAAGAATTCATTGCAGCGGTTGTGTCGGGAAAATTATAATTATTTTGTGACGTTTCTGGACTAGCATGCCTATTAAACAATGCAGCTATATATGGGTTTGAATTTTTGATAATTAATGTAGTTCCCATTTTTCGAAATGCACCCAATCCAAGTGCTACTTTTGAGCTTTCGCCATTTGCATTGATATAAAATGTATGCAGAAGTTTATTAACACTGTTTGATCTTTTATTAAGAATATTCGTCATTAAAATATAATTAGGAATCGTCACAGTGCGATCTAATTGTTTTGTTTTGGCAAATGTGTTTGATATTTTCAACATAATGTTGATATCTTCCCGTTGTGTCAAATGTCCACGTAACATTAGGTTGTAAACACAACCATTTAAAATAGATGGGAATATATTATCAAAAAGGGGTTGCATACATAAAATTGTATGCGGTTGTGAACTTTTTTTAATTTTTATATTTACCGGTTGTTCTTGTTGCATTGTAAATAAATCTTTTATTTTAAGTTGATAAATTTCAGCTGCTCGTAAATTTGTTGTAATAACAAGTGCGACGCCAATGAGGGTTTCAAAATATAAACTCGACATATCAGTGGTAAGACCATCCGTGGAAATTTTTGATTGTGTTTTTGCCAACATTTCCATACAATATATACATAGTTTTTCAATTTTTGGTAAACTTTTTGCGACTTCAAAATCAGACGATTCAACCGCAGCTCGTTTATATCCAAAATCAGAGGCTTTTTTTGTTAGAGTATCAGGATTTAATGAACGTAAAATAGATATTACATTTGAAATATACGACCTTGAATATGGTTCAGTTTTACCACTTTTACTAAATTTAGGACGGCTCTTATTTAATCGTTGAATAGTATTTAGTATAGTATCATTATTTTGTTCAAGTGGATCTATTCCAATTGCCCTTAGTCGTTTTACCACAGCAATGCGGGTTAGTATAGTTGACTTACTATATTCTGACAGGTTATTGATGAGTGACACATCCATTTAAAAATGTGAATTACTCTCCACCTATTAGGTGCGACAGTTTATCTTTTGCCATTATTTAAAATAATTACAAAATAAAACCACGAGATTGGATCAATATTGAAGAATAACCTAAAATGTTGACTGCAGCATTGATATCCCGATAAAATATATTACTCCCTAATTTTATTTATAACTTTATCGCCTACAATAAGTTTTCCATATTTATTAAATTTTTTCAATCGGGAAGCAATGTTGGTAAAATTTTTTTATAATATCGATCTTCGATAATGATTGGAACATGAACAAAGACGTCATAGTCACATGAAAAATTTGACGGAGTGTCGTCGAGTAAAATTGAAAAATTAATACGTTTAACACCAAATTGTAAATTTAATTGTTGTAAAATTGCACCTAATCCTTTGTTGTATCTATTATCCTCACTCCGCTTTCGACTAATGACACAATCAAATTTAAATGCCATAGCATCAAATTGTGAAAAAATATAATCATCAGTGCCGTGTGTCCACAAGACGATATAATGGAAAAATTCACGAAATTTGCGAATATCATTGTAAACAAGTGGATATACGGGAATAAGATTATCGTCGACTATTGTTTGATCAAAATCAAATACTGCAACATTTACATCATCTTTGTACATTTGTCTGTCAATGTTAATATAATTACTATAAAATCGTCTAAAGTGCGTACTGCACTGTGAAAATATCGGATTTACATTGTCATAATCATAATCGAAGCTTAAATAATCAACAAAGTGATGGCGTTGTTTCTCCTCATTGAGCACTATTATATCATTCCCAAAATATAAAAAAATACTGTAATTTTTGATTTCGTATTTTTTAAATATTCGATAGATGAATCAGATTTTAGATAAACATGTGTGTACATTGTGGAGGCACATGTCAATATTAATTTTTGTAGTTTTAGATAATGTTGGATATATCTTGTGTTTGATTTATATTTTATTGGTGTATGTGTGGGTGTGTCAAAATAATACAGCAATGTGTTGAAAAGTATTGGTTAAAAATATTTGTATTCATAATAGTTATGGCGTGGTCTATTAAGTGGGCATATTGTTCAATAATTATAACAGTAATATTAGTAATTCTAATTATTGCATCTTTAAATTATTTTGTAAAAGTTGAATATAAAGATACAACCGATGATCGTATAAGTGTTAAACCATTGATTGGTATGTCAGCACGTATAAATTGCGATCAATCGCGAACCTATTGTTTTGAGAATTCTCATTGTGCGGCAATTTGTACGATACGTTCGACATCCGTTTGTCGAAATGGAGTATGTGTAAATTCAAATGTAATTAATTCTCAGGCTCCACAAAATGAATGTGATGCTGAACGTGGAGTTCTAACATTTTTTGGCAACACAGCACTGGGTCGTTATGATTTTTTGTGTAGAAGTATCGATCCCGGAATTGCCCCAAATAATCCGAATGAAGACAATAATATGTGTAATTTGGCAATATTGATATAAATTATTTGCAACAGTTTCCATCGATAGCAAATTGTAGTTGTCCGATTGGCACTCAACCAGTTATACTTCCGGCAACATCACAAGTTCGATCGTATGTTCATTGTATTGAAGATAGCCGAGCAGCACAAATATTAAACTGATGGATCATTAGTGGGTAAATTTGTTCGACACGATAACACATGTTTAAAATCTAAAAAACTGCGAAGCGTTAATATTTTTACACTGTTTCCCGAATTGCGGCATCCAAATCAGATTGTGATAAAATTGTATCAATTTGCGTTGACATATCACTTATAAATTTTGATTTATCTGGTTGATTTGCGTACCATCCATTGATATATTTCATCCCGTTTATAGTTTTCTCAGTGGTCATTTTGTAATGTTATTCTTTCTCGTCATCACTATGTTTTATATTGCCCCTATCAAATATTTGACTTAAATTTTATATAAATTTTCTTCTTTATACATTGTTTCGAAAATGTTACGAGCATCTAGTGCACCATGTCGAACATACCGATTAGTTGTTCTAATATTTTTATGTCCAAGCATTATTCGAGCATTTTCGAGTCCATTTTTTCTATTTGTTGCTAGTTTCGTTGCAATTAAATATCGAAATGTATGAATACCAAATCCAATTGGTGGGTTGACGCCGGTTGCCTCATAAAAAAAATCACGAATTGCATATTGTAATGTGCGTTTATTAAAATCTACTAATCGTATTTCGATAGTTTTGTGTACATTAATAATTTTGTATAGTATGGTATTACGATTGTATCGATAAATTCTTCAAATTCTTTATAATAAATTACACTCCATTCGTCAGTTGTTTTACGTTTAAGGATAAGAGTTGGTATTCGGTTTGCTAAATCAATTAAATGTTTGTTTGTAATAGCACATACTTCGGCTAACCGTAATCCAGTAAGATAAGAAAATACAATGGCAATTGCCTTAACAATTGTAGTTTGTTTTTTGTATTGCCGCTGGGCATTTAAAAACACATTTCCGTCGGTGGTAGTATGTGTTCTTAGAGTTATATTTGGATCTTTCCCAATATCATCAAATGATATTGATGGTTCCATAATCGGGCTTGTGTAATATATTGACTTGTTTTTGATTGTTTACATATTTCAAAACAAAAATTAATAAATTTTTCAAAATCACTCGGATTTGGTATTCTATGTTGTTGTGGTGACATTTCATTGAATGCCAATGTGTTAATTGTCAATGGTGTTTTAAATCCAAAAACCACGATTTTGCATCATCAAAAAATATCGAGTTGCAGTACTTGCTCGATATCCCAGCTCGACAAATGAATCGGCAACTGCCTTTGCACGAGCCTCTGGTGTATTGAATGACCACACATCATTTTTTTTAAGTACTTTTAACAGGCGAACCGGTAAGATTAGCGGCTTAGTGAAGTTATTTGAATTTTTTTTTTTTTCCATACGTACACGGAATTCATTGCGCCGACGAATATTAATCATTTCATTCGGTTTCGACATTGTTACATAAATATACTTCGACTCTATGTAACAATAAAAGTCGCTCAGAGCACAATTTCAATTCTAAATCGGCAATTGTATCAAAACGCTTTAAATGTTGCTCTTCTGTAACCAATGATTCTTTAAGTTTATATAAATTTAATATGGCAGTTTCAATTTTGGTTGGTGTGTGTACTTGTTGTATGATTGTGTCGTCGTGTGTATGTACTTCTGGAGTGCTACCAGTGGAAGTTTTCAGCTCGACTTCAATTGACTTACTTTGTACCGCGTTAATTGACAACTCGGGTGTAACTTTACTATTTTCTGTGCAGTGAACTTCAATTTTACATTTTTTGTTTATGTGGCCTTCACCATCACTGTCAACGTCACGGTGTGACACTGCGTCACGTTTATACGCTGAATTACGTAATTCAATGACATCATTGATTCCGGGGGTTCTGTACGCTCTACGGTATGAGTCATTTCCATGGAGAGGGCATCGAGAAATGTTTTCGTAGAATCATTTTGGCTAGTGTGAGAGTGTTGTGTTGGAATATATTGTCTTTGATTGTCAGTCGTCTTTAATAGATCGGCAAATGATTTGAGTTTTTTATCACTAATGTGGTTTGCCATTGTATTATAATCGTTTTAGTGTGGTTGTTGAAATTATGCAAAACAGTTTAGATATATTCACTAATTGTCGAAGATGTGTATATGTGTTTTGATTTTCAACATAAACAATTACAAGACTCGATGAGTTTTTAAAAATTTCATATAATGCTTCATATAAAAAACATATAATGGCAAATGTGAATAAAATGAATTAAGTATTTGAAATTCTTCATCAGTCACTAAATGGTGTATACTCATAATGTTCGTTTCTGGTAATAAAATTATTGGATTTAACAGAAGTGAATATAAATGTGCATTATATCCAATGTATAACGAGAATACATCATCGGAATTTATATGTGAAAATAATTTATGGAAAATTGAGTTCTTCATTTGGCGCAACAGTTCGTACAATATTTAATAATGTGTTGTATTTGTTGTCCTTTGTTGTTGGTATATCTTTACAAAACCAATCGTGGAAGCGTGAATAATCAAATTTACTAAAATGATATGCTTTGCGTTTAAATTTGCAAGTTGGGGAACATATGTTTAAATTTGCGGCTTTTCCCTTTGATAAATCGCGAAAAAATAAGGCCAATAATATGTCAACGAGTCGAATTGATTGTTGTCGTAATTCAATTGGCTTGGTAGATGTATCGTGAACTTGTAGGTGCCGAAATAAATATGTAATTTTTAGTTCTTCATTGACATTTGTGATGTTTTGTAGAAACACTTTTGCGATCGATGCAGACGAAATGCCTGGAGACTTAAATATTTTATGTATAATATTACATTTTGATAAAAAACCAAAATATTGAATTAATTGCACAATGAACGACAGTAAAATATGTTCTTCTGTAACATTACCAATGTCATATAATGCACATAGGCACATTGTGTCAAATATTTCATATGCTTTGATGAAGCTATTGTCGGCATTTCGTACAATCAAATATTCTTCAGGCTTAATAGGTGTTTTAAATGAAATTGGAGATTTGAATGATACTATATGAAAATGTCGACCATTCTCAAAATTTCCCAATTCACAATTTGATATATTACTTAGTGTTCCGATATTATGCAAACGACAGACGTATACAACCTGTGTTGGTACCGCATCCATAGTGGCAAATTGTCGCTACTATTATATATATATTTTAAATTTTTAATTCAAGCTGAAAGTTTTCCTAGTATACAAAATATTACATTAACCGGTTGTTTATGGTTTGGACATTCCTGTTATGGTGGATATGGATAAGTTTACGAAAAAAATGTTCGAACCCGGGTTGTGTTTAGTTTTAAATATATCATCGGTGGATTTTTTCAAAATACATTCAAATAATAATAATATAAAACAATTAATGATGAAATTGCCACCGAGTGTATACGTGACATTGGGGGATTCCATAAACATAATAACGTCATGTAAGAATTATGATGGATTTAAACATCAATCAATAATCGGAGTAGACATAATGAATAATAATATTTATAATTATGAATATGTACCCACAGTTTCCAATACATTCAACGGAACTGGTGTAGTGCCATCTGATGGGGTTGTTTTTGTAAACTTTGATACAGTAACATCACTGGATGATCATTTAAAAATGATATTAAATTGTTTTAGTGTATAGATTTTTTGTCAAGATTTATAATAATTATGATGGGATGTGTGACTATAAATTAATGAAATATTTTTAATGTACCTATAGTTCATTTGTTTATTTGTTAGAAATGGCGTCAACGGGCAATAGATCATTATTGAAAAGAATTACACCAGAATGTGAAAATTTCGCGAGTCGATCAACTACAATTAATACAATTTCAGTTCTATTTGCATTGGCCACTGTTATTTTATTGATTATTGCACTTGTATATAATTATATGCCCACTGCCGAAGAGAACGTTGAAGTACAAAATACAAGTGGTGCACAAAAATATGTGGGAAAGAATACACGTCAGCAGAACGTAGCAATAGTGGGGACATTAAATATTATTGCACTTTTTACAATTGCCGCGACATTGTTGATTGGCTTCTGGTCACTGGCAGTTCAAAAACAACTAAAGGTGTGTATCGATCAATCACCATCACAATAAAACATATATATAATATATAAAACAATTGTATTTATCTTGCGATTGGTTTTTTAATTTTACAATAAAATTAATAGTACTTAAAAATGTGTTAATACTTTTGGAATTACTTACAATTATAACGTACCAATTCGTGTTTAAATATAAAAATTTAAAATGTAATAAATACTTACGATTTTTTGGGAATTGAGACATTTGTATATAATAGTTTCTTCTACACAGACTGCATACTAAATTGATAAAAAGAAACAATGCAATCCACACGTTCATCATTGTTAAAAAAAATCACTCCAGAATGTGAAAATTTCGCGAAACGATCGACAACCTTGAATATGGTGTCGATATTTTTTGCAATTGTAACAATAATTTTGATCATTATTGCTCTTGTATATAATTATATGCCTCCAACATCAATTGCCGCTGATAAGGCTATTGCATGGGTAGGAACAATGAATATTCTTGCACTATTTACTGTATTAGTTACATTAATGGTTGGTGTTTGGGCGGTAACAGTTCAAAATCAACTAAAGAAATGTATTCTTCAACCCGGAGCTGGTGTTCAATAAATAACATTTTAAGATGGAAAAAATATATATGATTTTGTTATATAACATACTTGGTTTATTGATTGTAAACAAATCTAAATGATGACTTCCCTTTATCAAAAATTACATATCATACGGATTTATCGAGTTTGTGATATATTGTTGGACGCAATCAAACATGGTTTTTGGGTTTACGGATTTAAATCGACTCATGAAGAAGGTAATTACTTAATAGCCGTGCCGTCATCATATGGTGACTTTGATAAAAGTACATATTCTGTAAACATAGCTGTAATTGTCTTTACAACCAGGATCACCCTCTCTAACTTTTCAAACGTGATTTTGCCAAAATTCTTCAAAAGGCAAAATGAATCAGGTTAGAGCAAGCAATATTGTCAAATAGAAAAATTTTATTGTTACAACATATCATAATAAATGAAATTAATGTTGATAGAGTTATACGTCCAGAAGATGCTTGCAGTTCTCTTTCCTCAACTATCATAGCTAAATCACACGACGCAGGCTATGTGCCTGGGGAAAACGCTACAACGACTTGGAATCAGGACATAAATTACAGCGATAATGTTGAGATGTTAAGATTGGTGTCGTAGAATTTCTCAATGTTGGTAATAATTTTGGAATTCATATTTTTTAGAAAAATATCGAATGCATGTTGTAAGACTTGTGAATTCACCAAATTCAAATTGAAATAAAATGACAATTTTTCATTTTTTTCATTTTTCAAAATATAATCGGACATATATTTGAAGATCTCATCGTTGTTCAATTGAATATACATTCGAGGGCTATGTTGTAAAAATGGCATTGTGGCGTCATGTAACCCAAAAAGAAATTCATATGTATGTTCAGTGTGCACTTTATGTTGATGTGGTAGTGGACAGCTTGCAACCCATTCGTCATACGATTTGAATGTATCTGTTTTTAATCGATAGTTCTGATATCGTTGAAATTGTTGTTCAGTTTCAATGTATCCATGTATTTTTTTTTCAGTGACAACAATAGTGCTGCCTTGCTCGACAAAAAATTTGTGTGTACATGGTATTTTTCAAATTCACATTTAAATCCACACGTAGCCGTGAACGATAGGTTGGTTGTTTCTCTGTTAATTTCGATTTCTTGATTGTTATAATTGACAGTTACCCATCGCGGCGGTGTAGTAATATATTCAAATTTAAAATACAATTTTTATTTTCACTATCTATACGTGTAAAATTGACGCGGACGACTGTTTTGGAGGGAGATGTTTTAAATGTAGTACAACAAATTGGCACACAATATTCAAAATCATCGGGGCTGTTTGATAGAAATAAATCGAATTTATCAATAATTTCACACGTGGTCTCCATTGTCGTGTGTTGATTTTGATCAAATTGTTGGCTATTATATCCCTTTAAAAAAATTATTTTAAATAGTAAAATGTCATTTTTATTAGTGTCAGTAATTGTTTCAATTTTAATTATAATAATAGTTGTCTATTATGGATGGACTTTAATTACAGAACCAGTATTGCAAGAAGATCGAGAACTTTTAAAATTTAGTTCTGATGTTAGATTTGATCCGTTTCCAACCACAATAAATATAAATAATAACTATCGGTGTGCAGGTGATGATTTGCGAAAATGTGACACAACAAATCCCTTTTCGTGTATAGGATGCCAGAGTTTAATTGCGTCTTGTACACATTTTGAAAGAGATACTGAGTATATTAGAGTGGATGGTATATCAACTATGATACCGGCAAATGAGTCATCAAACGAAGGATATTGTTTAACAATTGACGATGTTGAGAGTAGATGTAATTTATTCCATGGTGATTTAGCGTTGGTTCAATTAATGCCAGATCGATATGACACATTGTTGATATGTAATTGTAGAAATCCGGGAATAATTGGTAATACGACGATTTTGGGAGCATGTGATACTCCGTTTATATGTGATGGATTAGTTGATAATATAAATCAAGATATTAGTAGTGTCAGATGTATGTGTCAGGATAATGGAACGAATATACTACTTAATGACATACCAGCGTGTCGCTTAAAGACGATTGATGACGCAAGTAGGGATGGTACATTAAATCAATTGGTGATTCGTCCACCACCGCGAGATATTTTACCATTGAATCATTTTAATAGTCGTATATCACAATCATTACAATTATCACATTTAACAAATCCGGGGTTATTTTGTCCGGTGACGGGTGTTCGTATACCAAATGTTGCGTTTGGAATGATAAATGAAAATAGTAGATTTTGTACAATAACTTTTGATTCACAATTTAAGAGTAATGACAATGAATATTTTGGTATTCCCGTACGGCGTTCTGCTACAGAGAGAATTTTAATTGGTAATACGGGTCCCGATGCAGTGTTAGGTATATTTTGGGAAGAATTGACAATTTATACAAGATTGGAATCTTTTATACAACGTTTTGTGTTTGTATTTTCATCAAAAAATAATAAAGAGTTTTACAGAGTAATGAATTTAAATGAAAAATTACAATACGCAATTAAGACTGATGATTTATTGTTAGGTATACATATACCAATTCCGCCAACGGGAACTACGAATTTTCCAGCTGCATGGTGTTATACTACTTTTCCATCGTATCGATGTCATTGGACTCAAGAGGGCGAGAATGCGGATAACATAATCCCTCTGGACGCGCCAATTACGCCAATTTCAAATGATTCAAATTTATTAGTGAGACGCCGAAATCACTTGCCACCATCTGGTCTTTTGTGGGGTACTGGACCATGGAGGCAGCATCAACAACTTAATAGATTTTTAATTGAGAGAACGATAACAATTGAAGGAACACAATTACGATATGTGACAAACAGTATACATTACACAATTGCCGGGGAGAATGTGGATGGTGCACGGCGTGTACAAATGATGTGCTATACATTTCGTCGATCGTCAAATAATCGACAAGATCCGTGGGAAATAAAAACACAAACCAACACTGACGCTTTCGATTTTGAGAAATTACAATTTAATTTAGTAGAGGCAAATTAGTGGCAATGAAGAAAATAATATTTTTGATTGTTGGTATTGTCTTGATTGTTTTTGTCGTTGCAATAATAACAGTTTCAAACCGGAAAAAAGATGTAGACATGCCGGGTATTAAAAACATAAAAGTGTATCAATTGGATGCTGGAAGAATGCCAGTAAAGGATATATTTTCTGCATTGGGACAACAGCCTGGAAGTCGCCCAACAATTGTTTCGTAACGGATGTCGAAGTGGTAGATGTTAAATATGAGAATGACGAATATCAATTGTTGGATACATATGAACATATAAAAGTGCGTAATTTTGTACATGAACCATATGGTGAATCGTTGGTTATTGGTGGTTATGTTGATTTTCCATTCGAATCGAATGCTGTCTATTTGAACACGAATGGTGGAAATGTACAGGGAGTGAAATATTATTCAAATGGCGATATTTCAATGATTGAGACATTATATACAGATTTTGGTATACATCGGCAATATATTGTGTTTACATTAAATATCAATGTAGATCATGGTAATTATTTTAATAATGAGATAGCTGGTGGCGTTTGGGATGTGTTTATTTTTATTGCAAAAATTTATAAAACTACAACTTTACCATTTATAATTATGGGAAATTTTAAAATTCAAAATTGGGATTTAATACGAAAGCGTGTATTTGATGATATGGTATGGTCGAGTGGTAAATTTCAATTGTGCACGTCGGATTCAAGTCGTTATGGTATTGCAGCGCCTAGTGGAATAATAGTACATAAAGCGCTTGGATCGTCGATAGAATATGATATAATATTGCCAGTTGGAGAAAAGATTGTTGGAACATATGTGTTATCTGCATTAGTTTCTAATGTTGGAAGTGGTGAACGATTAACACAATCTGCAGTTGAAATAATAAATAGATTGAAGTCGATTGATGTTTCTAAAAACATAATAAATTCAGATATTGCGCCAATAAATATCAATGAAAAGAGAGAACTTGTAGAGTTCCGTGAATGTTCGGACGTTGAATATAATTATATTTCTACGGGGTATATGTCTGGAGAATCTTCAATATGAACACATTTTGGACGCACGTATGTGAATATGTGTATTTTGAGTATGCAAAATAAATGATGACAATAATTAAAAGAACATAAATAAAAAATGGTTTACAGACGGATAAAATGGCGGATATGGCCGCGATTGTTATAAGAATGGTTTGGGTGCTGATTGCAACTTCACAAAAATGTTTATTTACTAATGTTTCACAATTGATAAATGGATAATAAAAAATCTCTCGTAAATCGATGGTTGTTTTGACAATTGTATTAATACACGGGGGGCACATAAAAATTTTAGCGTATGTATGGGCACCGTGTGTCGTGCCTGCTGGTAGATGTGTAGATGGAGAATAATTACCCATGTGAATTTCAAGATCCATAGATTTAATTTCGATGAACCAATGATCGACGAGACCAAATAAGTGATTAATGGCTCTGTGCCTTAAAAGTAGTTCTATTGATTGTGACATTTGAACTAATGTACTATTGTCGTTATGCATAATGTTGTAATTGTGTAAAGTGATGTTTTATAATAAAATAGTATTTGACAAAAAAAAAATATTTTTAAATCATCTAAAATGCTAACCAATATCCAAATAAAATTGTACGATGAATCGGGACATAGTATGCACGATGCAGTGCCGGATTTAGATGAAAATCAAGCATCTTTATTTCGGGTATTTCATGATGAGACAACTCGTGATTTATATAGTACTACAGCGTGTGGGCGACTAATTTTAAACAACAATAATCTGTTTCCAATTGGATCATATTATATTGATGATGCTCGAAATTTATATGTGATTGCATATAAAAGTGTAAATTTATTTAATTCCAGGATTGAACATTTAGCTAATTTTTTGAATCGTATACTGAATAGTAATTATGAATATTATGATAAATTTGTTGAATTATATTTGCCGACCCGAAAACATCCAATAAATAATATCAATACAAGTAAACAGCGCCTGGGATGGACTGATCAAATTTTAGAATTAAACGAGTACACATTGTCGTTGGTATAACTGCATTTTTTATGTATTAAATACACTAAAATGTATCAATATTTCCTAATACTAATAAAATGTTGATTATGTTGAAATAAATTACGAATTGAGATAATAAGTGGATATTTGTATTTGCATCATAATGAAGTATGAACATGGTGGAAGCACGGGATTTTTTCTTGTACAAATTGGAAAGAAAGATTGCGTGTGTCAACTGATTATGTGAGTCACGTTTATATAAAATCGCCAAGTACTGAAAAAAATTGTGTTAATTTGTTACGTGTTTTGAAATATACACCAAAAGTGACACATTTATCTATTGGTGATGCTGGAGTTGATAATGCATTATATGATCAGCGTATATTGGCGGGAATGTTACCATTGGTAAATGATTTTGAAAAGCGGGTAGCATATGTTGAAGATAATGAAGGAAATTTTATAAAATGTTTAGTGCACCTCCATTGCGATTACATCATTTGTCGAAAGTTTATATTAGAGTAAATAATGTTTATGTTTTAGAGCATGAATTGAACTATTTAAATCATTGTGACAATGTACAGAGTTTGGAACTAGATTTTGCAAAAAATTATAAAGTAAACACACCATTAAATAATTTAAATAAAAGTTATCGCTCAAAACTGGTAAAAATGTATCCAGTTAAGATAGTATTGAAAAATTTAGCAAATCAAGCAGATGAAGGAAATCATATAATAGAAATTGTATCAAAATATAGTCGACATACGAATGAATTATTTTTACTTAGCGTTCCATTGACAATGGAAAATTTATCGTTTTTAGGCGAACACTTTCCAAATATGAAGGCATTACATGTCAGCACGAGTGTTCAATTGAAATGGCATTCGATGGTGCGGGGTTTAAAAAAGTTGGTACATTTTGATATTTGTGGAGCAAGTTATAATGGTGTAACATTTACGAATGTGCCATTTATGGATTCGAATATGTTCCAAATGGTTGGTATATTGTTTTCGAGTGTATCAACATTGGAGAGAATTACTATAACGACGAAAGATTTTATTGTTCATTTTCATGTAAATATGAAAAATGTGGAAATAATTTCGCGGTCTGAATGGGCGAGTGTAAATAAACAAATGTTAAATAATTTAGTTGATCGATTTTCAGATTTTATGGTAACCCAAAAATTGATTCCAAATTCAAAGTACCCATTATCATTATATTTAGCCGTCTAAGATGGAACGGGGATTACCAACTGTAACATTACAGATTTCAGTGTGTATGGATATAATAATTCAAATGTGTGTAATCATAGTTTTATTAGTTGTAATTGTGTTAGAAGTGAACTTATTGCGGATGTTTCGATCATATACTTATGAAACATTTCGCATAAATTTGATAATATTTGGCGGTGTTGCCGATAATATTTGTAAATTTGTCGATGATATAATATGGGACCCATTTCCAAATTATGTATATATATTCAATTCAAAAATCCCGATAGTATTTGATTTAAAAAATACAAAATTTGCAATTTGCACATAGATTTTGATAGTTTTATTATGAATATATTGATAGGTATTCGTTATAAATTTGTAACTCGTAAATATAATGTTATAAAAATATTGGACCGACTTTCCAATATTTGTTTTGAAATGTTGTTGAATATCGATGATGAAGATATTTTTGAACCGGAATTACCAAAAGACCGGCGTGTGTTTATAAATTCAAAAATGAGTACAATTCGGTGGAATAATGCCCTGAAATTGAACAAACGGGAATTGAGTGAAAATAAGCGAGTTGAGAAATATAATATTTGTTTAAATAATTCATTCAGAGAGGAAGGTTTGTGTGACTTGATTGGTTAGTGTATATACACTGTTTATGATTTTTACAAAAAGATCGAAGGCGTCGCGGTTCATAAGATTGAATTTTAAGTGGTTTATTACGATTAGTATAGAGGGCAAGTGAACAAATAAATGTTATAAAACAAAAATCCAACAAATCAATATAAAAACACATAATAATAATAAAAATATTTATTTTTTTTGTCGAATACTATATATAAATAAACGAGAGGATAATTTATTTTCAAACCAAAGCTACAATGAGTGATACAAAAAGTATTAAATTGTTTAGCAGTGATGATGATGAGTCGATGAGTGAAAGAACGTTTGACGCCGATACCGATTGTGATGACGCGTCGGAATCAAGTGACCTAACATATCAGGAATTGTATGAAACAATTACAGAGGACAATGTTGTGATAGATGAGCCCCTTCTAGAAAACGTTGTGGATAATCTAGGATTACTAAAAACGTGTGACGAAAAACTGTGGATATATGGAACGATTGCATTTATTATGTACAAAAGAAAAATAAATTATATCGATGCAAAAAAATATCTACAATTAAATAGTTTCGAATATATCACAAACTGTGTCGGGAACATTACACATAATATACATTGAAATACTTGTGTACACATGTTTAACAATTTAAAGGCACTTATTGTGTGCTGAAGACTAAATGTTTGTTTAGTTGGTCGTGGTAATGGAGTAGTGTTATATACGGATGTTGAGCTTACCTCAATTCTATTTGTATGTACGGGTTCATGTAAATTAGATTTTCGCCTAAAGTGGGAAGATTGTGTTTCAATTTCTTTATTTAATATCGATTTCATTGTCACATTGATGTATTTTTAATATCAATAAACTATTATAACATAAATGTAATATTTGGGTTAAAGGGAAAGGTCGCAACATTGTTTATTAAAAAGTTGGCACTGATGAATAAAATAAATTATATTTGAATTTAGATTCATGCATTGATGAAATTATTTATTGAATAAAATGATGATCTATTTGAGAAAAGATACAACAAATCAATATTTTTTATAACTTCTTTAAAAATGTGTGCGTTGATGTAATACAATTATATTTTGATGTGCAGAGGGTTTAGATATGAGATACTTTTTTTTGTTGGTGTAATAGCGAGGAAGAGAAGAGTTTTTTTTTCTCTAAATTGAAAAATTGAGATTAGTTAAAATGGAAATGCAAAATTTGGCATTATGGATAATTGTAGTGTTGATGGTGCTATTAAATGTATATTTTCTAATGAAATTAAATTTATTACCTGATATGTTTAATCCAGCTTCGCGATTTTTGGGTATTTCTCAAGAATTTTATGAAGGTGAGCGGGGAAGACGTGGTAGACGGGGGTCGAGGGGAGAACCTGGTAAACTTGGACCAAAAGGAGAACCTGGTGAGCATGGAGAAAAAGGAGAGGATTCTAATAATGTAGAATTAAAAGAAACAATTGAAAAATATTTTAATATCGGTGGATCAATTGAGACAGTTGATGATGTTGATATTGCAACATTGGATAAGACTGCAGCATTTTTCAGTGAACGTCACGTAAATGCACCTGTAGAGAATACGAGTAGTGTTATAGTTCAAACAGTATCTTCACATTCGGGACGTTCGACATTCCTAACTGACTTAAAACAAAATAAGCATTATATTAAAACATCGGATAATGACAAGTGGAAAGAACTCCTGGGATTATCGAGTGAACAATTGAATTTATTTATTGACATGGCAACGAATTTTACAGAAAGTAAAATAAATGAAGGTACATTATCGGAATCAAATCTTGTGTTATATAAAAATGCACTTGAAAGTTATCGACATTATAGTGATTAGAGTGTGTCGATGTGTTGATGTTGTAAATTATAAATGAATGATAAAATAAGTTGACGATGCCTATGTTTAAATCTCTCAAATTGTATAATTTTTAAAATTGTTAATTGAATATGTTTAAAATTTGATGGAAAATTCTGACTGATCGGTAGCTTTAATTTAAAAAAATCATCACCATTAATATGATTAATATATTTGATGTATTTGAATTGCAAGAGTTCTTTAAATAGAAGTTGTAAATCGAGAACGAGACCTTTGTTAGAGAATAGGTCTTCGATTTGTTGGCGAGTATATGAATTTACAAACAGATTATTTTGGGGCATTGGAGTTGACAAAATGATTGGAGATAACATCATACCAAGTTGAATCATGCGATCAATTAATGTGTCATATATATTTGATTTTGAATCAAGAATAAAGTATGGTTTGTCGATATTATTTTTTAAATTTGTTAAAAGGGTGGTATAGCAGATATGTTCAGCAAGGAGCCACGATAGTGTCATGTGTGCTTGATGTGTATAAATGGAATGACGACCAAAATTAATGGAATTGAATGTTGAGAAATTTCGAGCTAGTGTATATGTGATGTGATTGTCGGTTGTTATAAACCCATCATCAAGCATGTATTGAATGATAATAGTTGATATGTAAATATCTTCAATACAAAATTCTTCGAGTGTAAATGAATTTGTAATTTGTGGTTCGATGTCGGAGTTAAAGGATGCAGTTGCGTTAATGGAGAAAACATGTTGATCACAAAGATATTCGTAGCGTTCGTCTGAAATGATGGCAGCTAAATCTTGATATTCGACGAGTAGTTGTGTATTTTTTAATTCATACAATCCTCCGTATAAATGTATGTTTGATGTTGATGAAATGTTGGCAGGTGGAAATGTGTTCACAATTTTTAATAGTGATGGATCGAGATTTTGAAGACCAATTGTGTCGATAATAACATAATGTGTTACATGTTCGAGAATTTTGATTGAACAAAAATGTTCCCATATAGATTCGGTTGATGGAAGTATGATGTGATCGCAAATGTGATCGCTCATTCTAATAATATTTTTAGATGAATATTTTTGCATTTCGACGATGGTGTCGATTACATCTGGTAAATAGTTTGTTCGAAGTTGTTGTTTTTGATATTTTGTAAAATGCTCGACAATTTGAAAAGGTGAAATGATTCCCATGTCAATAAGCTGTTCAAACAATAATTTACATTGTTGAGCGTTTTCGAGAGTTTGTAAGAAGGTTTCACTCCGAATGGTATTGCTGTTCGCATCAAAATGTTGACACATATTATAACAATGGTCGTCATTGTTATTCTGATAACAAATGCCTGTATATTTTGAAATATTTTTGGTAAACCACTTAAACATTTTATTTAATTAACCTTAAAATCAAATGTTTGATTTTTTTTTTATTATTGTCAAACTTCTTGGACATTAATGACCCTAAATGATTAAATTTATATGTAAGTTAAACAAGTATTTCATTTGACTTTCAAACTAACAATTTCAGAGTATGAATTTGGCAACACCTTAAATAATTGTTGTTTACAGATTGCACAATATAAAAATTTATTATTTAATTTTTCGAAAGAAATTGTAGTTTTATGAAATTGATATGTATCGGTTTCATGCATACATTCAACGCAACGAACTGTTGTTGGGTCCGACTTATCAGAGAAATAAGCCAAACCAACATGTACTTTGTTATTATTATTTTCCTCTGGTGTTTTAACAACGACATCTATTTGTGTCTCGGCTGAGAAAACAAACATGAACAATGATTCATCACAAATGTTGCAAAAATTACATTTGGTGTCGGTGACAAGTGCATACAATTCAATTTCGGTTGGAAATGATATTTTCATGTGAACTGTTGAACGTGCATCCGAGTTGTTGCAACGTTTACATATAATTTGCCGGAATCGTGTAATATATTTCAGTGAAAACAAAGAAAAGTAATACTTATTTCTCAGCTTGTTGTGTACGTTTCCATTAATTACTGTAAAAAGATTTGCCCACTTTTCAGATGTATCAAGTATTTTTTCCATCAATAAAGCTATTGTTGTGTCAATTGTTGCATAGTAACTAAAAAAATTAGTCTGTATACGCTTGGATATTTCGTCAACAAGAATTGCAAACAATGTGAGTTTTTCGTGACAAATTAAATTTGGGGGAAGTATCGTATCTTGCAATGATGAAATGGGGGTTATGTAGTTTTCAAATTCTGAGATTTGCCAATCATATGTCAAATCAATTACCAAATCATCGATATTGTCAGCTTCGACTATAGTAGAATAGGAATCGCCAACATCGAAATTGTCCATCGTTAATTTTGGGATATCACTAAATAGAAGTGCATCCATTGTCTCAGCTGGCGTGACAGTAGACGTGCTTGCGGTTTCGTGGTTGACTGCTGAAGATATACTGAATATAAAGATTGGTTGACTACTGAAGATATACTGAATATAAACTTGAAAGGAAAATCGATATTTATATAAAAAAATGCCAAGAAAACGGAAACATTCGACGTCTTCGTCTTCGTCGACTACGCGTAGGCGTTCATCGGGTGGGCGTCGACGGTCGTCGTCAAAGTCGAGAAGGTCGTCGAGTAAAAATAACTTTTTTACCTGGTTTAAAAAAAATCGAACACGGCTCGCTCGCGAAAATCCAAATTTAAAGCAAAG
This sequence comes from Propsilocerus akamusi, assembly GCA_018397935.1. Taxonomy (NCBI): domain Eukaryota; kingdom Metazoa; phylum Arthropoda; class Insecta; order Diptera; family Chironomidae; genus Propsilocerus; species Propsilocerus akamusi. The sequence continues at coordinate 113,099 of JAFFZY010000068.1, forward strand.
TGAATTGGCAAAAATTGCAGGTGCGGAATATCAAAAGTTGAAGAAATAAACGATAACATTTGTTATCTACATCCGTTGACATTGAATTCCACTTGAAAGATATGGCATTGATATTTTTTAAAGCAAAAAAAAACGTATTAATTCTCAGAAGGGGATATCATGTGGATTTAGATAAGATAACAGATATCGTTTTCATTAAATTCTGATAAGAAAATTGATTGATTCGAAAAAAATCAGATAGAAGTCACTAACTCCCGAAAAACCGTGTTGAAACTCTTGAAAAAGTTTACAGGTAAATGCCGTTCAAGGTCATTAAAAAACAGGGTAAATTTATTGATATTGGAATGGAAAATTGGTTAAAAAAGCCAATTTCGGGTATAAATTGTGCTATAAGGTCATAAAAAAAAGGTTAAATTTATTGATATTGGAATGGAAAATTGGTTAAAAACGCCAATTTCGGGTAAAAAATGTGCTATATATATATATATATATATATATTATAGATATATCTTCTCCCTGTAAACTACTAATCAATGTTCCTTTATTCCTTTGATTCAGTGACAATTGATCGACGTTTTTGAAAAATGTAGTGTGGTTGTTGTGTGAAAATGAATGAAATCACACAAATTGAGAAAGAAACAAAGATTTAATAGAGTCACAGAATTTTAAAAAGGTACATTAAAATATAAGATTAGAAAAAATATAAAAAAAAGATATATAAAAAAAATATAAATTGAATATTTTCAATATTGGTGAAAAAATGAATGGAAAATTGGCTAAAAATGCCAATTTCGGGTATAAATTGTGCTATATATATATATATTATTCCTTTGATTTGGAGATAATTGGTCAACGTTTTTGAAAAGTGTATTGTGATTGTGGTATGAAAATGAAAAAAAGCACACAAAATTGAGAAAGAAACAAAGATTTAACTAAGTCTCTGAATTTAAAAAATGAACAAAAAATAAGAGTATCTAAAAAATATCAAAAATGATATATAAAATTAATTAATTTCAATATTTTCAATACATCATTTGTGAAAAAATAAATTGAGATAATAATTTGTTAGTTTTTTTTTACCCCAACCGAATGTGTGGAAAAAGTGAAAAATAATGTTATGTATAATTATCAAAATTTATTTCAATAGTAATTTGTATTATAATAAATTTGTTACAATTTACCAGGTAGAGACCGATACAATTTTAACAATTCGTTATTTGCGGCTTCTATTTGATTGTTATGAGCATGTTTCATATCGATCTGTATATCCACAAGTTCATCAATTTTAGAATGAAGCTTCACCAGTTCAGCATTGTATGTAGTCGCAAAACGTTGTAATAAAATTGTATTATTTTCTTGGGTTGCAATCAGCATTTTTTCAATGTCGATATTTCGTTGCTTTGTTCGTTTTGAATTTGTTTCATTAAAGCAAATTGTTTGTCCAATTCGTTGATGTTTAATGGTAAAATATTCTCACCGAGCCAATCAATAAAAGGTGATAAATTTTCCAGTTTTGAATTTCCAATCAATTCAAACAGCCCCGATTTGTTGATGAATATTAGACGTGACATTCTTGAAAAATCAACTCGTATATTACGATTACTGACATGGTCACGAGTAGCTTCAGATATATGAGGATATCCCAGAAAATCAATAAAAGGATTAGCGAGTAACCAGAAGACTCCGTTGTCGGTGATTGAAATCACTTCGATGGAAACGTTATTGAAAATATAAGTTGTTGCTTCGTGCGACATTTCGTGAATTGTTGCTTGGTCGTAAAGTTGCGACATTTTGTAAGCTTGGTGCGACTTGAATTGACAGAAAATGTGAAATTACTTCTATTTTATTGCAAACACGTTATCTGCCGATTTATCATTTTATTCTGATAATCGATTTTCTGATTAAAAAAATCATCGTCGTTATTGTTATCGCTAATTTTTAATTAAAAGTCTTTTCTTATTAAAAAAATCATCATCGTTATTGTTATCGCTAATTTTGAAATTAAAGTCTTATAATCGCTGTTCTGATTAAAATCGTTATTTAAGACTCTTGTTATCGCTAATTTTTAATTAAAACTCGGACGCTAAGACATCATTTTATTGTTTACAAAGAATAATATATTTTTATACCAATGAAACATGTGTTTCTGAAAAATTAAGTTTCAGAATGTTTAATTGTTCATACACTTGTATTACTTTGTGTAGAGTTGATTTTGATATAACATAGCGTTCACATTCTTTCAAAATTTGAGTCATGTCAGCTTTTCCATCAATCATTTGGCCAATGACAATATTATAAACGATATTTTCAATTTCTATTGGTGTTATTTTGGGTTTAATTAGGGGTGTAAGTGTCAATTCGAATAATCGGGTGGCTTCAACAATATCTTCAATGAGTGTAACGCTTCGTAAATGTAAACGAGCGTGTGCATCAGCAAGTTTAAAAATTGTTTTTAATGATCTGGCATTAATCATATTTCGTGGATATTCATTTTTTCTCCGCGTGCATCTCTTCTCATATTCACGTACCAGTTTGATATATATGCTGATATTTTTTCATCTACTTTAGGTTGGGGTGCTTTTTTGATTTTGCGGCACAAATGAATATAATATTTGATTTCGTCAGTGTCAAAAAATGGGGGTGTATGTCCATCTTGATATAACTTTAATATATATTCTACAAGATATGTATCGTCATTTTGATCGTATGTATTGACAAAATTCCAGATTAAATCGAATCGATTTTCGAATGCATGAGTAAATTTATGTTTGCCAAACTTGTGATTGCGAGTGGTTGCCAAAACGGATGTGCGAGCTTGAAAAACAGCATTGACATTTGCCTTTGCTATTGAAACTGTACCGAGAGACATCGATTCCAACATTGCGGATTCCTCTAAGTATTCAATATTGTCAATCAATAGAATGGATTTATCAGCCCTGGCAAGAGAACCACATTCAATGATGTGTCCATTGTCTTTATCTGGAGTGACACATCCAATGAGCCCAACTTGTGTTGTGGCAGATCCAACGATATAAGATACACGAAGTCTGAATAGATGAATAGATTTTAAAAATGAACTTTTACCCATGCCTGTTCCACCGGACAATAGAATATGAATTGTTTCGTTGTCATCGTATGAACCAATTAGTTGTAGTAAAATTGATTTCTTAATGTCCAAATAACCATAAATACTGGGCACAATTTGGGAAGCTAAAAGTGTATACAACTCGGGTATTGCAAATTTTTGAATATCTAGGTTTTCACTTTGAATGGTTTCAAATTGGATGTCATGTGCGTCGAGTCTAAAACCCAATTGATTTGTTGTTGTCTCGATGGGCATAAAAACACCGGTAATAACGACATTTACACCTTGTTGTAATGATTCGGAATCGGGACTCAATAAATAATGGGGTATAAAAACCGTAATTGATTTCGCATTATCAATTAGTGTTATTACCCTAATAATTTTGTAAACTATTAATTTTTGAGTCAATGGATATAAAACAGAATTACACTGTATACCATCGGCTGACACGTGCGTGCAAATTAAATTGGGCTTTGCTTTTAATGTGTACAAATGATTGTAATCGCATGCGAAGATTGTAATAATTTCTTGAAATGTTGAGTTGTCAATTGCGCAAATAATGGCCTTAAATTTTATAAATGTTCCAAAAAGACTAGCAGGGTGTTGTAATTTCTTGGGCGATATTTCAATGAGAGTGGCCGTCGAATGAAATAGTACATTAAAATTGCTTAACCAGGTAGAGCGTTGTGAAATGTCCATTTTCAAATCCTTGGGCATTTCAAATGTACGATTATGAAATAATGCCGTGTGTGTTGATTTTATAGTGTCCTCTATGATTTTCCGAATTTCGATTGAAAATAATCCAATATGCACTGGTGCATGTCTCACAAAATGAAAAAAACACATCGTCAGGGAAATCATCGATATCAAATTTAAATACAGCACAATGATTGATTGAATTTTGAATGTCCACGGTTGATTTCTCGACAAGTTTCGATATTGCATCTTGCACGTCCACGTTAACGTGTGCTGAGGTGTCCATAGTTAAAAAAAGACTGGGAGAGAAAACATAATCGATGAGTGTTTATATACTAAAAGTGTGTGAGTGAAGATTATGAATTATGTTGTGTGGAATTTAAAATATGTGTAAAAAGTGTGTCGTATTTAAAACGACCGACATTTTCAAGTAGTATTGGTATGTCGCACGATATATCGATGTTGTTGTCAATGAGTGTTGTATAAAATTCTGTTGTTGTTTTATATATGGGAGAGTGGCATTGTTGATATAAGAAAGATGTGTTAAACATAACACCAGAAATTGGAGAAAATTTAATTTCATTAATATTTTGTTGTATGACGTGTTCAATGACATAACGTTCGGATTCTGATATGTCACAGTTTAATAATAATAGAGCAATGATTATTGTAGTGTACGAATCATGTTCTTTTGTTTCTTTCAGTAATTTTATGAGATATAATTCAGGAACGTTGTATTGAGAGCAAATGACTCTAAGATTATAATAATCTGTTGCCATGCTTTTAATGGATAATAATAATTCGGATAAAGAATTAAAATTTTCAAATTTCAATTTACTGAAAATATTAATATCGAAATCTTGATATAAAATTTGATTAAGATCTGATATTTTATTTGGCGTGGACGTGAGTGAACATATGTCTTCGTTGTTTGTGTTATATTTAGTTAGAATGGATTTGGGTAGATTGACGACCATATTATACATGAGGTCAATTGAGAAATGTATGGTTCCAATGTTATAATAATGAATTGCGGCAGCAAGAAGTGTACACACAAATGAGTGGAAATCGAGTGCATATTTTAGAATTTGTTCACATTCGTCGATTGTGAAGGGTGTTACTTTAACGAGTGCTTCGAATAGAAAGAAATTGTTGTGTGATGATAGATTGAGGAATGATTTTAGATGGTTAAATTTGTCTATGGTCGTTTGAGCCATATCACCAGCGTCGACGGAGGAAATGTTTGTTTTTAATAGTTCGATTGTATTTGTGACGGAATCGAAATGTATAATTTTGCCGTTTTTGTATCGAAATGCAAAAAGAAATAATTTCATTTTATCTGTACATATATCTGTATTATTTGGTGTGAATACGATTTTATCCCGTGTGACGAGAGAGTCGATTATATTTTTAAATGTGATTAAACTTCGTTCACCATTAAAATTGTCACAGATTTCATTGGGAATGTTTACAATAAGTAATGGCGATATATTAATTTCATCATTAATATTTGAGGAAATGTAGACTTCAATGTCGACGTCGATTGATTGAATGGAACGTTGTGCGATGTGTTTGATGAATTTATAATATACATTTTTGTCGAGTGTATTTTGTTTGATGAAAGTAAATATATTTTGAATATTATTTTGTACGAGTTCTGGTGTTGCGTTTGTGGCGAGTGAATTGAGGAAAATACGGACATGTTTTTCGACAGTTGCTGGCATTTCAGGATCAACATAGATATTTGATGTTAAATTGTAGGACCATATGTCAAAATTAAGTTTGATGAGACAATTCATAATGACTTCTTCAAGTAGACTACTCTGTTTATAATTGTATCTTTTTTTCCAAACAAATTGTGGTTGTATATTGAAAATAAGTCCGAGAATTATGGAACGATCATTGCGGATTTCGGGTGGCCCATATTTGTTATCTATATTTTCGGCGGGTATTTGGAAATAATCATGTTCAAATTCATGAGAAAATTTGTGTAGGTCGAGATATATACTTATATTATCGAGTTGTGTTTCGATATTGTTGAGATTGGCGTCGTTGTGATTTTTTGGCAATGGAATAGGAAATCGAGGATTAATTACACTTATATATGTGATGATGTCATCGACAATGAGTGTATTGTCAGTTTTTATGGCATCTCTCAATGTTAATTTTGTAATAGGAGACAACATTTGAATAATTTTTGTGTAATCATTTGATGATTTTAATTTATTATATATGTTTGATAAATTGACAATAATTTGTGAATTTGAAAAGGGGCTGTATTTAATTTGTGATAAATATTCTACATCTGGTCCATCCCTTTGTAATTTAATGGCTGAAGCAATTAAATGTTTAGCAGAATTGTCTGTGGTAAGAAGTGAAACGGTTGCATTGTTATCTATATCGAAGAAATCAATTATCTCGTTTTGTGACAACATGATTTTAAACTATACTAAAAACATATTTATTGTGGGTGCTTTGATTTGAGTATATATGCGACAGGTGTAGGAATGCATTTGTTGATTGTGTGATTATATATCTGTTTAATTTGATTTATAATTTTGTATGTTGATGCTGATTGAAGTTGATGTGGTGTCAATGCCAACATTTCACATGCATCCCCAATGGGCATCTTCTGTATGTTGAGCTTTGAGAATATATCATTTAGTTTTTTATCGATGTTGTTGGGACTTTGAGTAGTTGCGGGTTGAAATTCGGTTGGATTTGTTAGATGTGGTGCCAAGTGGAATTTTTTTAAAACGGATATTACATTTTTAGACATAATAATGTTTTTGGTGTCGTCGATGAGAATTAATCCGAGATACTCAAAGTTGGCAACAAAATTAATAAGTTTATCCGTCGGTATAATATGAAAATTATATCGCAAAGAATTTATGGATGTGAATGCTTGGCGAGATATAAAATGCAATACCATGCGTTGATCGTGATGTAATTGATGTACAAGATTAAATATTGAAATTTGAAATTCATCAACGTTGGTAAAAATGTGTAATTTATATTTTGAAATATAAAATTCGTATAGTCCAAGTTTTACGTAGTTGTTTGAAATTTTGGAAAGAAGTATGTCGTGTGAAAGTGAAGTTTCAATTTGAAAAAATTGTGTTAAATCAAAACATTTTTCTAAAATCTGTGTGTATGTAGATTTACATTTTTTATCTGTCATACAAAAAATGTTTCGATGTGATGGAGGAGTAGAAGCATATGAAAAAATGCTATGAGCTGGATATATATTGAAATCCAATGTCGGTTTGGGTTGATAAAAATGTTTACCACAATGCCGTAAAAGATGAAAAAGTTTGCGATTTTTAAAGTATCCAATCCAAGACTTGTATAATGTTGTAATTGTGTATTTTGCATAATATTTATCTTCATCGAGTATACAAATAATTCCTCTGGTTTGTAATAAATGAATTTGTTTATTTATCTTCGACTGTGTCCATGAAAAAATTAATCGAGCGTAGACTATTAAACGTGCCAATGTGGTTGACGTGTTTGTACTTGATGATATGCGTTTGTTTCGTTTTTGACGGATTTGAGTGATGTGATGTTTATCATATGCTGGGGGCAATATGTTTACAATAAATGCTAAACATTGGATGTCATATTCATCGATAGTTATATCTTCATGAAGATAATCAATGTGTCTTGTTTCGTCGTGTATGATACATTTTGTGAAATGTGTATTTCATGAACACGATAAAACAAAGGCGATAGAAAAATTATCCCAAATTGACATAATTCGGCAATGCGTATTAATTTAGAAATTGTGTTAAATCGTAATGATAAATTCACAATAATAATCATGGATAATCCTTCCTTTTTTTTGATTTTGTTTTGTTTGATAATTTTCCGATGTGGAGCAATTGTGTTTATGAATTCGATGATATCCGATTTGATTTTTGGTATGTGATATATTTGAAGTGCATATTCGACAACAAAAAAATCATCAGCCATTGCAGATTGTAAATGTGGTTTCCAATCAAAACTCGACGTTGTTGTTGTTGTCGGTGGTGCAGGGCATATTTTTGGTAAATGTGGAATATTACTAAAAATTGATGTTGGTGTAGCTAAAGTAACAATTCCAGATTTAATCATGTCTTCGATTGTTGTATCAATGTTGTATGATTTATGACCGATACTTTGTAACAAAAAATCAAATTGTGTTGGTTGTTGATATGGCAAATATCTGAGTATGTCAAACGAATGTCGAGGAAATAATGAGAATTTAATTTGTTCATTATACATTTCTTCTGTATCTTCATTGATAAAATTATGTTTGCCAACAATCCATTGAATAATAAACGTATTTTTTGGTGCATCTTTTTGGAGTTTGTTGTGTATTTTGGGAATTTTAAATCGGAATAAAAGTATACATTCTTTTTCTTTTGGTATTTTTGAAAGAATGCGAGTAATATGTCGACGATCAAATTGAGTTGTGCCTTGAATTTTCACAATTGTACGTTTACGAGTTTTAGAACTTTTAGCACCCCACTTTAATAACTTTTCACATATTTCGTTGATTTTAAGGTGAATACGTGCGACTGTATTCATTGTGTGTGATTGGACAAATGAAAAAAATTGTTTAAAAAGTATAAAAAAGGCAAAGGTTTATTGATTTTTTATTCAGTTTAGATGTCGTCGTCGAGATTATATAAAGTAAATTATTTTTTATGTTATTGCGATGTCACAGACTCGGTTTTTGTAAATTGGAAGGGGTATTCGGCGGCTAAAAATTCATGGGAGCCATTATTTGATTGTATTCCATTGGCATTTTATAGTGAAATTTTAAATAATATACCAAAATGCACTCACATTGGTGTGTCACATAGATATCCGGAGATTAATGAACACTTGAAGATAAATGTTAGTATAAATTTGATGATAAGAAATTGATATTTAAGTTTTGTGATTTTTGGTATAGACATCACAATGGAGCATAAGGTGGATTCTGAGTAAAATTTTTTATTTCATCGAAAATATTGTGAATTATGTATTTAAACCAAAGGTATTTATTATTATTTATTTTTAAATTAATTAAATGTAATCAAATTATTATTTTAGTTTTGTGCTTGTAAATTGGGGAGAGTTCCGAAATGCTGTCTTGTATGTAAAAATAAAAACAACAGTGGGAGAATAGTATGCAACAATTGTGCACATAATGGAAAAAAGAAAATATGTATAAAATGTAAAAAGCAGATACTTGAATATGGTTGTTATTGGTGTACCAAAACACATAAAAAATATATACACGATGCATGGAACATGTATTGCACCAAGTGTTGTAAATTTGATGGAAATCAACAAGAATAAATTTTAATGTATGAAATATATCATGTTTTAGTATCTCGCATTAGTCACAACTACTTAAAAAAGCTAGTCACATAAGTTGTTTTCCAGAAATATAATTATTTTGATAACAGGTGTTTATTTTTGCAGATAACAAAAATGAAAGATTATCGTCAAGGGAAAGATTATCGTCTTGGGCAGTGTGTAATGAAATTGTTGTTAGAAATATAAAATTTGAGAAAGGGTAGTCTGTTAAAAAAATGTCTAACGTGAGGAAGCAATTACATATCGATGAAGTTTGCACTGAAGTACTTTTGAAAATTTTTGAGGAGATCAAAAAATGTGGTGAAGCGGATACGTGCCATCGTTGCGATGACGCTGAACAAGCGTTTATCATTGTTTTTGGATCACGAGCGACTAAGAAAAAATATGATTTAGTGTCATTAATGCAGAAAGCAGTGCAGTATGGTGATTTGAATTATATCACTTCTGAATTTGACATGATATCCGAAGATGGTCTTAATGACGATTTAAAATGTAAATTGATTGAGCTTGCAGCGCGAAATGGACATCTGAAGTGTTTCAAGTATTTTGAATCGAAGCAATGGGAATTGGAGTTGTTTAAACATGCGGCAATAAATGCTGCGTGTGGTGGTCAAATAGTTATGTTAAAATATTTATATGATGAGAAAAAATATTTCATAAAATCATCGGCAATTATTGGAGCTGTACGAAATGGACATTTGGGATGTGTAGAATTTTTACACACTTGTGGTTGTGAATTAAATAAATCCGCACGAGAGTGTGCCATTCGTTTTGACCAACTTGATTGTTACATTTATTTGTGCGAAAAGAATTTTCCTGCTTATGCAAACGAACTAAAATTGGCTGTAAAATGTTGCAGCGTAAAGATATTGAAATATTTTGACACTGTACATGGATATGTTCATATTGATGCAGAATCTACATTGGATGGAGCTCTACGTGGCAATGATGAGTATTTTCGTTTTTTAAAAACGAGATGTGATACGATATATCACAGCGCAATGCGTATTACTGCATTAAATTATGGGAACCAAAGTTGTTTGCATTTTCTACGCTCGAATGGGGAGGTGTTTGGAAGTCGTGACATGTTGATAGCCATAACACGTGGACATTTAAATTGCGTAATATATTTACATGAAGAATGTGATATACCATTATCGGAGAATCTTTCATACTTGGCAGCAATATTTGGCCATTTGTCATGTTTGAAATATTTATATAATAAAGGATATCCATTGAGTGAAAATGATGAACTCGTCATGCATTTCACCAAAGAACATGGCCATGAAGATTGTGTTAAATTTTTACAAGCTAAAATGCATGTTGCTGAAAATTAAATGCTCGAGATGGCGCCACGATTACACCAACAAAAAAAAGAATGCTATAAATAGCCATATTTTATGAATAAAAAAAGATTTAGAAAAGATAACAGATGGCGATTTCATTAAAACTGATAACGTTATCTTTGTTTACCAAAAAAAAAAAAAAAAACTTATCAGCAGGTGCATTTTAAAGTTTAAATTTCACCGTAAAATGGGATTTAGATGTAGTTTAATTAAAACTGATAACGTTATCTTTTTTACCGACAAAAAAAAGGGCAGGGGGATTAGAGGGAGGAAAAAACTTGTTGAAACTCTTGAAAAAGTTTACAGGTAAATGCCGTTCAAGGTCATTAAAAAACAGGATAAATTTATTGATATTGGAATGTAAAATTGGTTAAAAATACCAATTTCGGATAAAAAATGTGTTATATATATATATATATATATATTATAGATATATCTTCTCCCTGTAAACTACTAATCAATGTTCTTTTATTCCTTTGATTCAGTGATAATTGATCTTCGTTTTTGAAAAATGTATTGTGGTTGTTGAATGAAAATGAATTAAATCAAACAAAATTGAGAAAGAAACAAAGATTTTATAGAGTCACTGAATTTAAAAAATGTAGAAAAATAAGAGTATCTAAAAAATATAAAAAAATGATATATAAAATTAATTAATTTTAACTTTATTGTTCAATATTTTGATAAATAATAATAAAGCCACATATTCCATTTGTCGGTCTAGATAATGATTTGAGGCAATTAATAATAAATGTCGGTCTAGATAATAAATGTTGGTCTAGATAAGTTGTTTATTGGCGATGCGTCAATAATCGAATTGTTAACTGTACGTTCCCTTTAATTTGGGTTTGACTTCATACGTGATTGCGATAGTATTAAAACCAAAAACAATGCACAAAATATTGTTACAAATAACGCGATAGAAAAAGATAACTTTATCTTATCGTCCATTTGAGTACATCTAAAGCACTATAACATATCGGCGGTCTTGAGATTTTTAAATGTCGTGTGGGTTTGCGCCGCTGTATAAATACCAAAAAATATTTGAATTTAAAAACATTCTTATTTTTAACAATGACACAAGAAGAAGCAGCAAAATATGCATTCAGCATGAGCGAGTTCATACAGCCAATAAATGAATATCAATATTACATTCCAAGAGGACGTTATATTGTGATGGCACAAGTATGTATCCAAGGTAATCACACTGAGAGGCAGCTGGATGCCGAATATAGGTAATAATTAGATTTGGTTTGTTATTTTAATTGTAATTTACACTTTTATACAGAACATTGCTGGAAAGTAATGGAGTATATTTTCATCTCAACATTCAAACAGTGACCAGTTTGGGATATTCTCCACAATGGCCACTTTGTGTGGAAGAACGCGAAGAGATAGCGGCAATATTTGATTTTCGTGAATTTGAAAACGAATGGGGAAAATTCGAGGATGGATTTACGTATTTTAATACGCAGAAGATGGTGTATTTGCAGAAATTATTTACACCAATCAAATTGTGGAATGAATTGTTAGACGAGGATCGTCATCGTCCTAAATATGTGTATATGCACAAGTTTACTGGATTGATACCAGCATATTATCGATTGACGCAATCGCCATTTAATGTTAAATTGTCGTTGTTTGGAAAATCTAGATCGGATTTTGAAGTTTATTCATATTGTAATGTTGAAGATCCTGATGGATTACATGATTGTATAACGTATTGGTTGTGGGAGGAAAATATGTCGTTGGTAATGATGTTCCACGATATATGGGAATTTGAATTGATTAAAAATGAATAAAACTTTTTAACTGTGCTGAAACTAATATCCGAGAAGCCTTGATATGTTAGCAAAATGGCGTGGTGTTATCTTTGCACTAGTGATAACAAAATGGTATATAAAAGAATAACAATTTGATAAAATCTAAGTCATTGTTTGGGTATATCTGGTACGTGATGGAACCTATAACAGAAATTATTTCGTTGCCCAATGGAGGATTCAAAAATATTGTGAATTTAAACATTGTGGGTTGTAAAACAATAACGGATCTTCCTGCCGATTTATTTGATTCGTTGATGTTTTAAAATTTATAAAAATTGTCAATTGTAATATCATAAAAATTGGATATGGATGTTTCCACAAACTGAGATCCCGATTGGAAATATGTGATCTAACAAAAAATCCAATGATTGATTACGCGTTTTATAAACAAGAGGGCAGAGGAACATTTTCGGAATTGATTTATCACACGGATTTAATTGCCCCAAACAAGCCGCTTTCAGATTCAAAAACGCAACAAGAATATACTCGCCTCTGGAACACTGGTAACGAAAGTGATTTTAAGATTAAATTACCCAACAGTTGGTTAAAAGTTCACAAAAAAAGATTAGAAGCTCAGAGTGTAATTTTTAAGCAAATGTTCGAACGCCGTCGTGGCTTAAAAAGAGGAAGATTTGAAAATGTTTCAACGTCAACAGTAATATCATTCCTGAAGTATTTTTATATTCCGTCGCTACCAATTGAATTTACAAATTTTGATGATTTGTTTGACCTTTATTTGCTTGCTTCAAAATATAAATTTACTGATCTTGAAAATTGTACATTAGTACATTTGGCTTTGATGTTATCAGTCAAAAATGTGTCGCAGCTTATATCGAAAGTATATTTGATTAAATCTGACTTATTAAAAAAAATGATTGAGAAGATAATATATGATCAATTCAAAAAACCGGTCAATATTGTTTATCCATATCAATACTACACAAGACACTGTAGACATGTAAAATTGTATAATAATAATACAATTGTTTTGTAATTTTTAAAAAGTGTAAATGATTTTTAATTATAGATAAAATTGTTGAGAAGCAATTGTCATTATTTATTTGTATTTTTTGTGTATATTTTATCAAAATCGTCAAAAAATAGTTTAATAAAAATTATTATATTCAAAATACCTTTTTGGGGGGGTGATTTATTTTTTTGAATAAAAACGGGTGATGTGTATAATTTAGTTCAAAAAACATGATTATCTTTGTATTTATTTTCGTAGTATTGCTCATTTTACATGGTGCATTTTTACAGATTAATCAAGTGAATATTAAAGAAAAAATTGGACGGCCGTATGAAAATGATAAATCACTTGATTCTCGGTTAAATGAAATTGAAAATGCGATTTGTCCCGAAGGTATTCAAACATGCAACTTAGAAGAGATCGGGAAGGGAATTAAAGGTCCAATGGGATATCCTGGAATACAAGGAGAACAAGGCCCACGAGGATATCCCGGAGAAAATGCAGTGTCAGGACTTGTGTATCGAGGAGAGTGGGTGGATGACATATTGTATGTCAAAGGAGACGTTGTTTCTCTGTTTAGTTTGTATGTATGCATACAAGATATTCCTGAATTATCACCTGAAAATGGTCCAATAAATAACGAATACTGGGCAATATTAACTCTACATGGAGCAACAGGTCCTGAAGGTATACAAGGACCAATAGGACCACAAGGTGATCAAGGTGTAATTGGTCCCGAAGGTCTAATGGGCCCAACTGGATTACAAGGCCCAATAGGCCCAACTGGATTACAAGGGAATATCGGAATAACTGGTGAACAGGGCCCCGAAGGACCTAGAGGTACCCAAGGTTTTATTGGTTTAAAAGGTCCCGAAGGGCCTCGAGGTGTGGAAGGTTTGCAGGGGATTGCAGGGCCGATTGGTCAGACTGGAGTGGATGGTCCGAGAGGAATACCAGGAGAAAATGCAATTGGAGGAATTATATATCGGGGAGCATGGGATATTGGAGTATCATATATAGAAGGCGATCTTGTTTCATTTCAAGAAGGATTATATATAAATAAACAAGAAATTGTCGATTCTTCTATTGAAAATAACCCTTTAAATGACGAATATTGGTCATTATTACTATTTCAAGGATCAACTGGACCACAGGGTGAAGAAGGGTTGATTGGCCCAGAAGGACCACAGGGTGAAAGGGGACCTAAGGGCGATCAAGGTTCGGATGGGTTACAAGGCCCTATGGGACCTTCCGGTGAACAAGGTATAACTGGATTACAAGGTTCAACAGGACCCCAGGGCGAACAAGGAAATATTGGAATAACAGGTCCTCAAGGGGAAAGTGGATTACAAGGTCCGAGGGGATATACTGGATTTGATGGCCCTATGGGCCTCGGGGCGAACAAGGGCCTATTGGAATTTCAGTTTTACCGAAACGACTAGATGAAGTATCATCAATGATAACCGATTGTAATAATGCAATATATAATGGATTTATGCAATTGGTGAATTAACAATAAACAAACCTATAGAAATTACATCTACAGCATTCATGAATGTTCGTGCATTTGGTCAATACATAATTCAAACTATAACGATTCCATCAAAAAATTTGGAGATGTATGAACGGATATTTTTCGAAGGGTGGGGTATTTGGATATCCCGATTGGTAAACAAATTCATACGGTCAACATCGAAATGGGGATTTTTGATATAGAATATCAAATAGAAAATTATACCAGAATTCCTACAAGTATAGATTTTGAATTCTTCACCCCACTTGAAAATCTTAACTTTTATTATCCAATGCAGCGAATAAAAAATTTAAAGGGTACAAAATTTACAGGGTTAAATAGGGTTTCACTGCCAATAATTATGTTTAATGGCAATTTAGGAGCAATAGTTATTCAAATTACTGAAAGTGGACTTATGAATATATCAACTACTACTTTTCGGGCTCAATTTTACCTCTTACACTAGAAACAATTATATTAAATTTTAATGAATTTTAATTTTTATTCACTTCAAAAAATATCATGTGAACTTGGAGTCAAGTCCTAGCCAACGTTCCGGATTTTGCATTCTTTTGGTGTACATTCTTGTCCCATCACGAAGGATGTATATGTTATAACTGTTGGCTTCGCACTTTTGACAAATTTCTGTTTTATAAACGTCTTCCCCTTTCTCTTCTGTGTTGGGATAGATTCAGGCATCTTGTGTAGTTCAAATGAAATAAAATAAGAAAAATTTTCCTCTTTTATACAAAAATATATCGTGATGGTGGTGGGGGGAAGCAGATAGCGATAAAATAATACAATACGATCTACAATGATATCTTATCATTCGTAACAATAACACATTTCAATGAAGTGTTATCTTATCTTTTTGCGATAACGGAACTCTATTTTAAAGAGTGACGTGAGAATGAATGAAATATTTCAAATAAATAAATCAACTGCCATTTTTTAACAAATATATTCGGATTTTATTCAAATTAGTTTCATTCGAGAGAGCCTCTCGGGGGATGATAATAAATAATAAATAATATATAATAATAATATAATAATATATATATATATATATATATATATATTTTTATTTCCATGTTATCTTCTTATTCAGCGTTTGGCTCGACTTTACTTTTCGTTATCTCATAAATGTGGTCGACTCGTTTCATTTTTGAAAAGATAATACCATATTGAAAATATATTAAATACAATACAACTCGAAAGATTTTCAGCATCCTCTTTTCGAGAATCTGATCGTGGATTGTTGTATCAATGATTAAAATCCGGAATTGTATTAGAAGAAGAATAAAATCTGTTATAGGGTTCTAAGATTTTATTGCCTGCACTAACAGCAGCTTCAATTACTGGAATATCAACTTGCATTTCACCATCGTCCGATGATATTTCTTCAAGTTCCATTTCATGTTCTTTGTATCCTTTCGTCATCCAGGCCGACTTTGAATTTTCCTTTTGCGCAAGAAGCCTCAAAATTATTGGTGTCTTCTTTTTTGAGCGTCGATTTTTTCGTGGAGGACGTTCTTTGATTATCACTTCCCAGCAATTTGGATATTTTGGATTGCTTACAGTTTCTTCTGGCCGTTCGGCATTTTTTAGATATTCTAGAATCTTCTTTCGCATCGCAACGGAACGGCGTTTTTCAACTATTTATCAATGTCAACGTCACGTATAAAGTTATTTAAAGTAATTAACGGTCTGTGATTGTACTCGATCGTTCGAAATATTTTGAATTCCATAAGATGCTCCTCAAAAGTCGGCATGTGCTTGTGTTTGTAATCGATAATCCTTGCTGGTGTAAATGTTGGCACTTCATCAAATGAACTTTCAACTTCCGTTTCTTGCATCTGAACGCGAGGTGGTGGCATAGAAAGATCGGTACCAAAATGATTGTGGTTGTTACCATGAGTTGGAAAATTCATTGGTAATTCCTTAAATTCATTAGTTGGTTTGATTCGTTGTAGTTAAATTGGTTAGACGAAGATCCCCACTGTGGCGGTTCAACTTTCTGTGTGCAAAACTGAGATTTATTCTGCTTGAAAGATTAGCATCAAAGTTCATTGACTGCTGATTTACTGACTGCGGTGGTGGCCCTTGTGGAGTCTGATATGTCAACATTATTGAGGTTGATGTTTCTGAAGGCTGAATATTTTGTGAAGTCGATGCTGACGGTTCTGACTCAATTTGATCAATATTCTTTTGAACCAGTTCCATGATATTTTTGTCCTGCAGCAATTGAGAAAAGTTTTGAAATATTTTTTCCGTTTCCGTTGATTGTGCTGTAGATATTAAGGAACAAGAGAAGCAATTTTTGATGTCGGCGATGAAGGCGGCATAACGTAGTCTGGCTTTAGCAAGCCAGAAGCGTCCAAAATTGTATAATTGCCTGGAGTTGGACTCCTCTCAAAATCGTCGATAGAATTAGAAATTTCTGCTCGTGTGTAGACACTTTTGCAGTACTTTTCACAAGTGTCAAGTGACTGATGGATTTCAATAACATATACTTGATACGCTCTGTTCCTTGACAATAGCGGAAATAATACTGATAATTCGCTTTGACGACAGACGAACTCGCTAAAGTGTTATCTTATCTTTTTTGCGATAACGGAACTCTATTTTAAAGAATGACGTGAGAATGAATGAAATATTTCAAATAAATAAATCAACTGCCATTTTTTAACAAATATATTCGGATTTTATTCAAATTAGTTTCATTCGAGAGAGCCTCTCGGGGGATGATAATAAATAATAATAATAATATAATAATAATAATATAATAATATATATATATATATATATATATATTTTATTTCCCATGTTATCTTTCTTTTTCAGCGTTTCCCTCGACTTTACTTTTCGTTATCTCATAAATGTGGTCGACTCGTTTCATTTTTTGAAAAGATAATACCATATTGAAAATTTGTAAACTACAATACAACTCGAAAGATTTTCAGCATCCTCTTTTCTCGAATCTGATCGTGGATTGTTGAATCCCCCGAGAGGCTCTATCGATTGATATAAAATTTGAAAAAGTTACTTTTGGATGATTCATCTTTGCTTTTTTTGACTAATTATGAATCATGTGATGGTTGAGTGTGAACTAAAATTTGTGGTTGACATCTTTATGTGTGAACTACTTAAATTAATTTGAAACAAACTTTCGCGTAGATTGTTCCTTGACAATAGCGGAAATAATACTGATAATTCGCTTTGACGACAGACGAACTCGCTAAAGTGTTATCTTATCTTTTTTGCGATAACGGAACTCTATTTTAAAGAATGACGTGAGAATGAATGAAATATTTCAAATAAATAAATCAACTGCCATTTTTTAACAAATATATTCGGATTTTATTCAAATTAGTTTCATTCGAGAGAGCCTCTCGGGGGATGATAATAAATAATAATAATAATATAATAATAATAATATAATAATATATATATATATATATATATATATATTTTTATTTCCCATGTTATCTTTCTTTTTCAGCGTTTCCCTCGACTTTACTTTTCGTTATCTCATAAATGTGGTCGACTCGTTTCATTTTTTGAAAAGATAATACCATATTGAAAATTTGTAAACTACAATACAACTCGAAAGATTTTCAGCATCCTCTTTTCTCGAATCTGATCGTGGATTGTTGAATCCCCCGAGAGGCTCTATCGATTGATATAAAATTTGAAAAAGTTACTTTTGGATGATTCATCTTTGCTTTTTTTGACTAATTATGAATCATGTGATGGTTGAGTGTGAACTAAAATTTGTGGTTGACATCTTTATGTGTGAACTACTTAAATTAATTTGAAACAAACTTTCGCGTAGATTGTTCCTTGACAATAGCGGAAATAATACTGATAATTCGCTTTGACGACAGACGAACTCGCTAAAGTGTTATCTTATCTTTTTGCGATAACGGAACTCTATTTTAAAGAATGACGTGAGAATGAATGAAATATTTCAAATAAATAAATCAACTGCCATTTTTTAACAAATATATTCGGATTTTATTCAAATTAGTTTCATTCGAGAGAGCCTCTCGGGGGATGATAATAAATAATAATAATAATATAATAATAATAATAATAATATATATATATATATATATATATATTTTTATTTCCCATGTTATCTTTCTTTTTCAGCGTTTCCCTCGACTTTACTTTTCGTTATCTCATAAATGTGGTCGACTCGTTTCATTTTTTGAAAAGATAATACCATATTGAAAATTTGTAAACTACAATACAACTCGAAAGATTTTCAGCATCCTCTTTTCTCGAATCTGATCGTGGATTGTTGAATCCCCCGAGAGGCTCTATCGATTGATATAAAATTTGAAAAAGTTACTTTTGGATGATTCATCTTTGCTTTTTTTGACTAATTATGAATCATGTGATGGTTGAGTGTGAACTAAAATTTGTGGTTGACATCTTTATGTGTGAACTACTTAAATTAATTTGAAACAAACTTTCGCGTAGATTGTTCCTTGACAATAGCGGAAATAATACTGATAATTCGCTTTGACGACAGACGAACTCGCTAAAGTGTTATCTTATCTTTTTTGCGATAACGGAACTCTATTTTAAGAGTGACGTGAATGAAATATTTCAAATAAATAAATCAACTGCCATTTTTAACAAATATATTCGGATTTTATTCAAATTAGTTTCATTCGAGAGAGCCTCTCGGGGGATGATAATAAATAATAATAATAATATAATAATAAATAATATAATATATATATATATATATATATATATTTTTATTTCCCATGTTATCTTTCTTTTTCAGCGTTTCCCTCGACTTTACTTTTCGTTATCTCATAAATGTGGTCGACTCGTTTCATTTTTTGAAAAGATAATACCATATTGAAAATTTGTAAACTACAATACAACTCGAAAGATTTTCAGCATCCTCTTTTCTCGAATCTGATCGTGGATTGTTGAATCCCCCGAGAGGCTCTATCGATTGATATAAAATTTGAAAAAGTTACTTTTGGATGATTCATCTTTGCTTTTTTTGACTAATTATGAATCATGTGATGGTTGAGTGTGAACTAAAATTTGTGGTTGACATCTTTATGTGTGAACTACTTAAATTAATTTGAAACAAACTTTCGCGTAGATTGTTCCTTGACAATAGCGGAAATAATACTGATAATTCGCTTTGACGACAGACGAACTCGCTAAAGTGTTATCTTATCTTTTTTGCGATAACGGAACTCTATTTTAAAGAGTGACGTGAATGAAATATTTCAAATAAATAAATCAACTGCCATTTTTAACAAATATATTCGGATTTTATTCAAATTAGTTTCATTCGAGAGAGCCTCTCGGGGGATGATAATAAATAATAATAATATATAATAATAATAATATAATAATATATATATATATATATATATATATTTTTATTTCCCATGTTATCTTTCTTTTCAGCGTTTCCCTCGACTTTACTTTTCGTTATCTCATAAATGTGGTCGACTCGTTTCATTTTTTGAAAAGATAATACCATATTGAAAATTTGTAAACTACAATACAACTCGAAAGATTTTCAGCATCCTCTTTTCTCGAATCTGATCGTGGATTGTTGAATCCCCCGAGAGGCTCTATCGATGATA
This sequence comes from Propsilocerus akamusi, assembly GCA_018397935.1. NCBI lineage: Eukaryota > Metazoa > Arthropoda > Insecta > Diptera > Chironomidae > Propsilocerus > Propsilocerus akamusi. The sequence goes on from JAFFZY010000068.1 coordinate 133,511, forward strand.
TAAAATTTGAAAAAGTTACTTTTGGATGATTCATCTTTGCTTTTTTGACTAATTATGAATCATGTGATGGTTGAGTGTGAACTAAAATTTGTGGTTGACATCTTTATGTGTGAACTACTTAAATTAATTTGAAACAAACTTTCGCGTAGATTGTTCCTTGACAATAGCGGAAATAATACTGATAATTCGCTTTGACGACAGACGAACTCGCTAAAGTGTTATCTTATCTTTTTTGCGATAACGGAACTCTATTTTAAAGAATGACGTGAGAATGAATGAAATATTTCAAATAAATAAATCAACTGCCATTTTTAACAAATATATTCGGATTTTATTCAAATTAGTTTCATTCGAGAGAGCCTCTCGGGGGATGATAATAAATAATAATAATAATATAATAATAATAATATAATAATATATATATATATATATATATATTTTTATTTCCCATGTTATCTTTCTTTTCAGCGTTTCCCTCGACTTTACTTTTCGTTATCTCATAAATGTGGTCGACTCGTTTCATTTTTTGAAAAGATAATACCATATTGAAAATTTGTAAACTACAATACAACTCGAAAGATTTTCAGCATCCTCTTTTCTCGAATCTGATCGTGGATTGTTGAATCCCCCGAGAGGCTCTATCGATTGATATAAAATTTGAAAAAGTTACTTTTGGATGATTCATCTTTGCTTTTTTTGACTAATTATGAATCATGTGATGGTTGAGTGTGAACTAAAATTTGTGGTTGACATCTTTATGTGTGAACTACTTAAATTAATTTGAAACAAACTTTCGCGTAGATTGTTCCTTGACAATAGCGGAAATAATACTGATAATTCGCTTTGACGACAGACGAACTCGCTAAAGTGTTATCTTATCTTTTTTGCGATAACGGAACTCTATTTTAAAGAATGACGTGAGAATGAATGAAATATTTCAAATAAATAAATCAACTGCCATTTTTTAACAAATATATTCGGATTTTATTCAAATTAGTTTCATTCGAGAGAGCCTCTCGGGGGATGATAATAAATAATAATAATAATATAAAATAATAATATAATAATATATATATATATATATATATATATTTTATTTCCCATGTTATCTTTCTTTTCAGCGTTTCCCTCGACTTTACTTTTCGTTATCTCATAAATGTGGTCGACTCGTTTCATTTTTTGAAAAGATAATACCATATTGAAAATTTGTAAACTACAATACAACTCGAAAGATTTTCAGCATCCTCTTTTCTCGAATCTGATCGTGGATTGTTGAATCCCCGAGAGGCTCTATCGATTGATATAAAATTTGAAAAAGTTACTTTTGGATGATTCATCTTTGCTTTTTTTGACTAATTATGAATCATGTGATGGTTGAGTGTGAACTAAAATTTGTGGTTGACATCTTTATGTGTGAACTACTTAAATTAATTTGAAACAAACTTTCGCGTAGATTGTTCCTTGACAATAGCGGAAATAATACTGATAATTCGCTTTGACGACAGACGAACTCGCTAAAGTGTTATCTTATCTTTTTTGCGATAACGGAACTCTATTTTAAAGAGTGACGTGAATGAAATATTTCAAATAAATAAATCAACTGCCATTTTTTAACAAATATATTCGGATTTTATTCAAATTAGTTTCATTCGAGAGAGCCTCTCGGGGGATGATAATAAATAATAATAATAATATAATAATAATAATATAATAATATATATATATATATATATATATATTTTTATTTCCCATGTTATCTTTCTTTTTCAGCGTTTCCCTCGACTTTACTTTTCGTTATCTCATAAATGTGGTCGACTCGTTTCATTTTTTGAAAAGATAATACCATATTGAAAATTTGTAAACTACAATACAACTCGAAAGATTTTCAGCATCCTCTTTTCTCGAATCTGATCGTGGATTGTTGAATCCCCCGAGAGGCTCTATCGATTGATATAAAATTTGAAAAAGTTACTTTTGGATGATTCATCTTTGCTTTTTTTGACTAATTATGAATCATGTGATGGTTGAGTGTGAACTAAAATTTGTGGTTGACATCTTTATGTGTGAACTACTTAAATTAATTTGAAACAAACTTTCGCGTAGATTGTTCCTTGACAATAGCGGAAATAATACTGATAATTCGCTTTGACGACAGACGAACTCGCTAAAGTGTTATCTTATCTTTTTTGCGATAACGGAACTCTATTTTAAAGAGTGACGTGAATGAAATATTTCAAATAAATAAATCAACTGCCATTTTTAACAAATATATTCGGATTTTATTCAAATTAGTTTCATTCGAGAGAGCCTCTCGGGGGATGATAATAAATAATAATAATAATATAATAATATATATATATATATATATATATATATTTTTATTTCCCATGTTATCTTTCTTTTTCAGCGTTTCCCTCGACTTTACTTTTCGTTATCTCATAAATGTGGTCGACTCGTTTCATTTTTTGAAAAGATAATACCATATTGAAAATTTGTAAACTACAATACAACTCGAAAGATTTTCAGCATCCTCTTTTCTCGAATCTGATCGTGGATTGTTGAATCCCCCGAGAGGCTCTATCGATTGATATAAAATTTGAAAAAGTTACTTTTGGATGATTCATCTTTGCTTTTTTTGACTAATTATGAATCATGTGATGGTTGAGTGTGAACTAAAATTTGTGGTTGACATCTTTATGTGTGAACTACTTAAATTAATTTGAAACAAACTTTCGCGTAGATTGTTCCTTGACAATAGCGGAAATAATACTGATAATTCGCTTTGACGACAGACGAACTCGCTAAAGTGTTATCTTATCTTTTTTGCGATAACGGAACTCTATTTTAAAGAATGACGTGAGAATGAATGAAATATTTCAAATAAATAAATCAACTGACTGATATCGTAATCATTCGCGGCTTTAAAGATACGATAATCGATTTAAAAGATAATAAGTTACGGTATAAATATTACATTTCGACAAAGAAAAAACAATAGAAAAAATGTACAAGTACGTTGTCGGTGTTGTATCTGCTGCTGCTGTTGTCGGTGTTGTATCTGCTGCTGCTGCTTTAATTTTATATTTAAAAAAGAGAGCAGCACCACTCAGAATTCAATATGTAATTTTTGACCAGCGAGCCATTATTCCTAGACGAGCGACTAGCGGATCCGTTGGATATGATATATTTACATTTCAAGATATTATGATTCCGGGACATTCCACCACAAAAATCCCCACAGGATTGGGAATCAAGTTACCACCCGGATATTTTCCAGAGATTCACGCTCGTTCGAGCTTGTCGATGAAAAACACTACCGTCGGAGCAGGCATCATCGATGAAGATTACACAAATGAAATTTCGGTGATTTTTGCAAATTTGAGTTCGGATCCCCTTAAGTTACTCGCCGGATCAGCAATTGCACAATTCAAAATTCACAAGACCGAAATAATTGACACATTTGTCGTTGTTAAAGAATTCAAAAAAACTGAGCGAACAGGCGGATTTGGGTCCACAAATCCATATCTTTTGTAACTATTAGGTACTTTTTATTCGAGAGTTTAACTTTTGCCATTATTTAAAATAATTACAAAATAAAACCACGAGAAAATTGTATTATTGGATCAATATTGAAGAATAAATTAAATCCATTATTTAAAATGTTGACTGCAGCATTGATATCCCGATTCCAGACCTTTTTGCAATGTGGACACGATGCAAAACGATGTGGAGATTTCGAGATATCCATTTTTGTGAAACAATTACTACATAACATGGTACTACGATATTCATCCGTGTTGATAACATGAATTTTTCCTTGGTCATTTTGTAATGTTATTTGGTGTCGTCATCACTGTGTTTTATATTGCCCCTATCGATGAGATAAAATAAAATGATTCTTTTTATGGTGTATCAGTTCTTTTTTATATGTGTTCTGCTTCAATAGATTAAGCAAATTGTAATCACTATAAAATTGAAGAGCACCCCTTTTAATTTGGAGGTTTGTTATCGGTAAATTCAATATATAATCTACAATAATCAAATTATCACATGCTCTCTTTTCGTAATAACGCTCAACAATTAAGACGGTCAACCGAGGAAATTTTATATGTTTTCTTGATATCTCTTCTAAATCGGCAATTTTTTTTAATTTTAAAATTTTTGTAAATGGAAACGTATTATTGAAAAATGGAGCACTTTGTATTTTCTTTTTTACATCCCACTCGATAACCGGCTGCATGTACGCATATTCTTTATTTGTTATGGTTCCATTGATAATATCGTTTGTCGAGACATCTGTAATTGGTTCTAAATTTACATATGCTTCATGTAAACAAAGAAATGATGTTTCAAAATATATATCCTGATATTTTTTGTACATATTGTAATATTCTTTGAGTACTTTATATTCCCTTTTTTGTTCGACATAATCACAAATATCGACGCTGTGATATAAGTTCTTTTTTACGTCAATTTCCATTTGTACCGTGATGTAATCTTCGATAATTCTGTTTTCATATTCATTCCCATTATCTAAAACACGTATTTCATTTAAAAGCTCACCATCATTAAATATTTTTACATATTCTCCATGTTGATTTATATTTAAATTTTCTGACCAATCAGCATCAGACAGACACTCACTTTTGTATGTATTGTCTTTATGAATAATTATATTATCATCAATATACATTAAATATGTACTACCATCTGATATACTATCTCTAGTCACATAATACACATCCAATGACCCATCTCTACCAAAATGTGAGCCAACCGAATCAAGTTTTTCGTATTTAAACATGCGGTTATCATTTAAAATTCCCGAATAATACGAAGCCATGCATTTAAAATTATCTGGATCTAATTCTGGATCCTCGCCTCCTCCTATTATTGCAATTACCCCCGTTTTATCGTCAAAATTTATAATTTTTTTTCCTTTTGAACCCAATATTTATCTTTTTGGTATAATGATTTCACTTTGTTTTTATCATATGATATCTCCAACCCATATCCGACTTTGATAAACAATTGGGTATCATCAGGAAGATCACAAATTAATTCCGGACGTCGACCTGGTCGTATTATATTCAATGAATAGTCTTTTTTGTTAGAATTGTACAATATGGTGATTTTAGGTGTCTGTCATCCCCGGTTTTATTTTGTAATGTTAAAATGGGATGTTCAATTTCACGATCAATATCTACACATCTTATATCCATTTCACTTTTTCGGATGTTCTCATCTGAAGTTAGAAACAGCTCGTTGAATTTGCGCTCGTAATTAGCTTTGCTGATTCCTTGCTTCTCCGCAAATTGAAACATTACATTTTTAAAGTATTCCAAAGAAAGTGGCGATACAAGCACACCATTCTCACTGTCAGCGATAAGCCGATTACAATATTCTTGTGCTAGCTGATTATCGGACATTACGTTCTAATTCTTTCAATCTCACTTTTTTCTTTAAAAAACAAATTTGGTGTATATATAGTCAACATTTTTTTTAAAATAAAAAAAAAAAGTATATAAACATTTAAATTGAATGACAGATTTTAAAAAATGTTTCTTCCCACATTAACATTTGCACCAACACACTACGATAAACTTGTATTGCTGGCCAGAGTCGCTGCAAATATTTGGTTTGGATATGACGTCGAGGCCAACATCTGCGATGCGTTTCCTGAAAAATCACAATTTCTACAGCGGTCGACAATGTTGTATCCGCCTCTACATACCGCCGACATACGTGCGAAATATATAAATCGAATCATTGAAGAATTGTCGATTCAAAAATCTATTTTCGAAAGTACCGAACATACGCCGAAAACTGGAATAATTACGGACATTGAGTTTGAAAAATGTTTTTTCCCTTTTGAAACTATAGTGCGAATCGATCCTGAAAAACTTGAACTTGAGGCATCAAAGAAATTTTCTCGTCAAAAATTTGAATATAAATTTATTGATAATAATTTAATTGAATCGTCATTTAATGACGAAATTTAAAAAAAAATATATATTTATAACCCAAAAACAAAACCTGTGAGTCACAAATACATTTTATTTTTTACCTATTAGGTACTTTTTATTCGAGAGTTTAACTTTTGCCATTATTTAAAATAATTACAAAATAAAACCACGAGAAAACTGTATTATTGGATCAATATTGAAGAATAAATTAAATCCATTATTTAAAATGTTGACTGCAGCATTGATATCCCGATTCCAGACCTTTTTGCAATGTGGACACGATGCAAAACGATGTGGAGATTTCGAGATATCCATTTTTGTAAAACAATTACTACATAACATGGTACTACGATATTCATCCGTGTTGATGACATGAATTTTTGGATTATTTTTCATTTTTTTCTTCAGCTCTTTCCCGGGAGTTCGAATGTAACCTTTCATTGGCGAATTTGGTGATATTGTAGCGTCACCAAAAAAACAAGCAACCGATGATGCTGTTCCGATCAACTTTTTCACATAACTACAAATCGTTTTTGCGCATCGAATATATTTGTCTAATTTCAAACGAGCAACACGGAACTGACAATACATTTGTTGTTTGCAAACCATCCATTTTAATTCAAAATTAATGAATTCTCTAAATAGAGAATTTCCTTGATGTTGTATTGGTAGTTCATATGTTAAGCGATCTTGTTCGATTATCATGTCAATATTTTTTGTATATTTTTTAACTTTGTCTTTCTTTCATGATGACCATTTTCATGTTGGTATTGTCTATTTGAAATCTTTATATTTTCACCCTTATTTGATGTAGACGCAATGAACATCCTCAGTCCGGGATCAATTCCAATAAATTTATCATATGTTTTACATTCACGTTTAATTCCTGGTTCTTTTTTCTCTTTCAAATATCGTACACAAATTGTAACTCCGTCAGTTGTAAACGTTCCTTGAAATTTATGTTTAAACTTTAAATAGTTTGTCCATTCTAGCTCAGCTGGCAATATTTGTATTTCACGACGTTTGTCTGATATTTTTTTTGGTACCAATTTTAATCTACATAACAAAGCATGAAATGTCAATTTATCATATGTGACATGTTTCAGGCCTGCCGTGTACAATGGAATAAGTTGAAAGTTTTTCCATTCGTTAGATTCATTTAAACTTTGAATTTTGTGAAAAATGTTCAAATATTTCAAAGGATTATATTTCGCGTTATAAAAGTATCCAGATTCAAATTGAACACACAATAATGTTTCAACTTCGACAAGGGAAAAGCAATTTTTTGAATCTTTTCTAAAAAGATAATCCAATCGCTTATATAATTCTGGTCCTTTCAAATCAGGGTACACATTGTGTAGTAATTTTCTCATTCGTGTATATGCATGCATTGAAATATTGTTAGTAAATATTGTCTCGTATTGTTGAGATGCATATATAAATAAATTTCCTTTGTGTGATCGGTTGTATTTCCTTAATCCGTGGATATTTCTTAAATTCTGATACGATTCTGGTAGTGCATATTTTGATTTTGCACCGTCAAGCAACATATAAAAGTAATCGAGAAACTTAATTGTTTCAATTATTTCTCCATTTTCGAGTCGTTGCATTAAATCATAATAAATTAAACGACTGGTTTCGTAAATAAGATTTGAAATTTCCACTACATCTTCTCGAATTCCCTTTACAATATCTGGGTTGTCGATAACACTATTAATTCCCGATTTTACTACTGAAATTGTTTCATCCTCGGTTTTTATTTTTTTTCGCTTCATAATTGTTACCGAAATCAAATAAAATCAACACCCTCTTTTTATACTAATAAAATATATTTTTTTATTTCAAAAAAAAACGATGTTAATTTTAATTTGTCGACTTCCAGAAATTAACTTCACGACTACGATTGAATTCTTCAGCCATTTTGATCCATTTTTCTTTGTCCTGCACATTTGCCCATTCCTTATTAAAAACCTCGGCCAGTTCCATGTTATTCTTTTGTAAATTGTCCAGTAATATGCGACTCCGAACAGTATTTGCGTACATCATTGCACCACTCATTTTTTTAAATGGGAATTTTTGTCTCAATTCACGAATTGCAGCAGTTGAAATCATTTTATCGAATGTGTTGCGGTGTACAGAAATGAAGCGTTTATATATCTTCCAAAAAGCTAAAACCAGATTAAATCCAAATGTACTTTTATTAAATACAGTGTTTTGACAAGTGGAAAGTACGAAAGAACCCATTTCAATTCATTACAATTCGATACTTGTAGTTCTTCTAAAATCTGTCCATTCGAAATTTCATCAATCCGAACCGAAATGTCATGTTGGTTTCTTCTTGGGCACACGGCACCCCAATCGAGTGACAATGAAGTCACAGTTGTTCCCAATTTAGATACTATTTTGTCATCTTTAATTTTTTTATGACTCCTGATTAAAGTAACGTGTGTATAATTACGTATACTTTTTAAAATTATATTTTTGTCAACTGTTGAACATGGAAATGGTATACTTAAATTTATCTTATCAACAAAATATGGGGATTTTGAAATTAGAGAATGAAATCGACTACATGTCTCGGATGCATGCAATAATTCGTTGCCATCTAAAAACCCAAAGATATGATCCAACATTTCCGTTGGTAAGTCACCAAATCCAATCATTTGATTAGATTCTCAGTCGATAAGATTAAAAAACGTTGGTAAATCACCAAATCCAATTGGATTAAAATTCTTGGATATAAGACCTCCCACAGAGTTGATTAGATAAGAAATTCCAGGATATAATAAGAAATTTTCGAATTTTTTGTATCAGTACATTAAAAATGATCGCTCGAGTATTTTTTTTTTTTGTTATTTTTAAAATATCTCCACGGAACCGCAACATTGGAAACATCCATGTGTACGATCTGGATCAATTCAAAAACATAATTATACGTTTGAAAAAACAACCGAAAGTTTAACAGCGTTAAAAATTACGCTGTTGTATTTAAAATATGACCACATAACGACGACACCGGATTTATCAATTTTACATTACACTCGTTTTCATTCAAAAGCAATTACAAATCTTCCCGATAAATTTACCGTAAATATAATTATATTATTTTGAATAAATTTTAATTCTGATATTTTTTGTAGGATAATTCTTTTGATTTGTGGGTTCATTTAAACATATTTTATGGTCATTTTTGAGATTACGCCAATTTTTCAAAAGGGAATCATTCGACCAATTTTACGACATATTAAATTTGCGATGCCAACTTCAAGAAACGTATGATTTTAAAAATACAATAAAATGGTCCGAATTTCAAACACAATTGCCAAATTTGAAATTCAATAATTTTAGATACTTCGATAAAAGAATTTATAAACTTTTAGTTTTATCAAAATTTGAAAAATACTTTCAATCATATAATAGTCAAAATTTTAAATTTTAATTTTTTTAAAACAAATTTATATATCTTTTTGGGTTTAAATAACATTTGATAAAAATAAAATATACTTTACATTCAAAAGTTTACGCTTCGGGGATCTCAATATCAAACTCTGTGCCATTTGGTTGCCATTGCTCATAATATGTTTTTTCTTCAACATATTGCGGTTGACATTGGTTGTTGAATTGATAATACAAAACTTCATTTTCGTGCTGTTGATATTGGTCAAACTCGTGACACAATACTTTATTGTCTTCAACATGAGGTGTCCATTGACTATTGCGAAGCTGGATATTTTCAGTTTCCAATTCTTTATTTTGTTGTTGTAATACCCATAGTTTCTTCTCTAATTGTTGGCTTTTCAATTCACTCTCGTAAAGCGCTTGTTTGTACAAAAAACACTCCTTCATTGCTTCTTCATACCCTCTAATTAATGCTGCACTTGCTTCGTCAAATTTATTTTGTGCCATGGTTAAAATTTCAATGATCCATTAAAAAAAAAATATTGATCCTTTATACAAGTGGGGAACGATTGGATGGTGTCGTGTGTTTGTTGAAAATATTTGATAACATATCATGTAAGGTGTGTATTTGATAAAAATGTGTTATAAAACAGGCATTTAGTTTCAAAATACTCAGTGCTTTATTACCAACCAACACGAAATGTCAAATAACGATTTAATTAAAAACTTCAAGGAAGCTTACAACGAATTGCACCAGGATTCAAATGTAGATTCTTTAAAAGCTCAAATTGAAGAACTGCAAGCTACAATTGCAGCTGAACGTACTCCGTTAATATTTGAAAAGCGTCAAAATACCAACTATTCATTTACTAAATGTGACCTTGTTCCCGATGAACCAAAAACACGTGCCGTGCGTGCTGTCATGATTCCAACAATTCCAGTTGCCAAATTTATTGAAAATCGTGACGCATCAAAACCTGCTATGTCAAATCAATGGGTTCCAGTTGGTTTCAAATGGCCACAGCAGATGCCGATATCTGCCGGGGTTCCACTTGATCACAAATGGAGACATAAACGATTTATGGAATTTGACGATACTACGCCTTCAAAGCACTTTTGCCAACAAGACGACGAAGGCAAACATGGCTTTCTCAAGGAAACAATTCATACGGAAACAAAGCAGCACATTATTCAAAATTTTTATACACCCGAAGGCGAATACAAATCGACTAAAGTTGAAAAAGATAAAAAAGAAACCGTACAGACATTTATTTTACCGAGTGGTGTGACTAACATCAAAACACAATACACGCTTCTCGAAACAAAATATAAATAAAAATACCTTTTTAAAAAATATAAAATACTTTTTTTTTCTTTTTTTCGGCACATTTAATTCACGTTTCTTGGGAGAATTTAGATTGTCGCGAGAATGTGAATTTAATTCATCTTTAATTCATGTTTAATTCACATTTAACCCACATTTAACTCGCGTTTTAAACTTCGCCGACTTACGAGAAAATTGAAATATTAAATTTCAAGATTTGTCGGTCTAGATAAATAAATGTCGGTCTAGATAACGATTTTTTCAACGAAATGTAATTAAAAAATGTCGGTTTAGATAAAAAAATATCGGTATCAATGATAATAAATGTCGGGTTAGATAATGATTTTTTCTACGAAATATAATCAATAAATGTCGGTCTAGATAAATAAATGTCGGTATCAATGATAATAAATGTCGGTCTAGATAACGATTTTGTCAACGAAATGTAATTAAAAAATGTCGGTTTAGATAAAAAAATATCGGTATCAATGATAATAAATGTCGGTTTAGATAATGATTTTTTCAACGAAATGTAATTAAAAAATGTCGGTTTAGATAAAAAAATATCGGTATCAATGATAATAAATGTCGGTCTAGATAACGATTTTTTCAACGAAATGTAATTAAAAAATGTAGGTTTAGATAAAAAAATATGTCGGTTTAGATAATGATTTTTTCAACGAAATATAATCAATAAATGTCGGTCTAGATAAATAAATGTCGGTATCAATGATAATAAATGTCGGTCTAGATAACGATTTTTTCAACGAAATATAATCAATAAATGTCGGTCTAGATAAATAAATGTCGGTATCAATGATAATAAATGTCGGTTTAGCGAAATGTAATGTCGGTCTAGATAAATAAATGTCGGTATCAATGATAACGATTTTTTCAACGAAATGTAATTAATAAATGTCGGTCTAGATAACGATGCAATTAAGAAATGTCGGTCTAGATAGCGATTTCTATTGTCGATCTTGTATATAAATGGAGTAAGAGTTCCATTCCAGAACCAAAAGTCAAACGACCATGAGTCGTAAAAAAAGGAATTTTATTTCAAGACGAACAGGCGGATTGAATACAGCCCAAATTCTTCAAATACGGGAACGCATAAAACTTGAAGAAAAACAAAACAAAACAAACATTGTACGTCGTAAAAAAAGGAATTTTATTTCAAGACGAACAGGCGGATTGAATACAGCCCAAATTCTTCAAATACGGGAACGCATAAAACTTGAAGAAAAACAAAAACAAAACAAACATTGTACGTCGTAAAAAAAGGAATTTTATTTCAAGACGAACAGGCGGATTGAATACAGCCCAAATTCTTCAAATACGGGAACGCATAAAACTTGAAGAAAAACAAAACAAAACAAACGCTAAATAACATGACAGACACCGGATATTTTACAAGATTTTGTGTGCGATTCTGGATTGCTTGCTCAATTGTTGGCGTCATTTTCGGAGGATTATACATCTATGCATTTATTTTTCAAAAAGATTTTTTGACACATCAACCATCCGAATATCATTAATCTGGAATTCTCTTTGAAATAAAAAATATATTTTATTAGTATAAAAAGAGGGTGTTGATTTTATTTGATTTCAGTAACAATTATGAATGGATTATGAAAAATAAATCTTTTTTATTTCTCCAAATGTTTGACGACACACAGGACACTTTGAAACGCCCGATGCACATTTGTACATGCAATAATGTGTCCACATGGTAGGAATATCGTATCATATTCATTAATACAACAAATTTTACACAAACGTGATCCTGTTTTTTCTTCTTCTCCTTGTTTATCAATTTCAGTTGTTGTCGTCAAGATTACTTTCGATAAGTTGTTTCTTTTTTCAATCATATCCAATATAAAATCTTTAGATTTAACCAATTTTAAATATTTACATTCTGGAGACCACATTGCATGTTCTTCCCATGGATCATCGGTTTTCATCCAATCTCTAATCACAATTTCACAACTAAAACATTGAACTTGATCACCAAGTTTAAGATAAAAAAATCCTGCATCACTCATTTGACTCGGTGTTTGATGCATTGATTTTGGCCAGTGTTCAAACGTAATTAATCGCTCGATTGGTATAGCTAATTCTTGAAACTTAGAACTCACTATCATTTCACAATGATTATTTATTGAACCTTCACTAACTGTTTGGAATCCACACTCATCTGGTAGCGGTGCAGGCGGTAAAATGGCATCCAGACGCTCGCCATCAATAGGTATATTATTTGTGATATTTCTACGTATAAATTTACACATTGGTGACCATTTTATATGATCACCGAGGACATCATCACCATCTTCCCACATTCCAATTTCAACACTACAAAAATTACACTTTACAATATCATATGGCCCCGAATAATAAAACCCCAGTAATGCGAGTATGTTTTTATCAACATATTTGCTCCTCCAATTGTTAAATGACGCAACCCGATTAATTTCACAATTGTAATCGACACTTTCTATTGATTTATCCTCTTTATTTTCGCAAGTGCCAAATTGCGTATATATACTGGGTGATAAAATTTGCTTCGACATCGTATGTAATTATTTACATGTATTAGCAAAAAATAAATCACTTCTATATATACTGATATTTGTGAAACGTCGTGTAAAAAATGATCTTTTTTTTATTTACTTCAATTTATTTCATAACTACTTTAAAACATTACATTTCCCCGATTTGTAAGATGTACATTTTGAAACTGAAACATATCTACTTAATTTCCTCACTCAATAATATCATAATTCTAATAAAAAAAACTTTTTTTTTGTTTTTTATTAATCCGCAAATTTACTTTTTTTTGGCATCAAAGTACGAATTTAATACAGACTCACTTATATTTTCAATCGGCTCAAGTGTAAGTCTTGTATAACCCGTCCATTTTACATAAAAATGATTTTCAATTGAACTTTCATCGATTGCATCAATATTCCAATTCCTGGTCGTCAAACAATGTGTATTATTCAAATGTCGGCATTTCGCAATTTTCTTTCGAATTGTCTTAACAAATGCTTGATGAACATTTTCAACTGGTTCCCATGTGTCATCGGCTACAGTATACCCTTTCCAACGTATAAAAACTTGATCAGTAAATTTGCAATAGATCATGTATCGCTCAACGTCTTCCATTCTTCCCTCGACTGCTGCTCAAACAATAATGTATCAGATCTAATTTTTTCTACCTTCTTTTGTAGTAGCGGGTTCAAAATATTTTCAATTTTCAATATGCGATGACGAAATCGATAATTATCTCTTGCTAATTGTGCCCAGCAATCACCATTACGTGCTTCACGGTATGCATACTCCCACACAACTAAAATATGAACCATGTCTTTGTTTTTATCAAATTGCACTTGTTTTGACATTTTTTAATTCCTCTACAATGTAAAATATTTAATAATCATAAATTTTCTATTAATAACTATTGAATTATGAATAAAATTATTTAATTCAATCTCGATCAAGTGCAATTTTTCAGATACTCTTTTTTTGTACATTTTTTAAATTTTCTGACTCTATAAATTCTTTAAACTTTGATGTCATTTTGTGTGATTTCATTCATTTTCATACAACAACCACAATACATTTTTCAAAAATGTCGGTCAATTATCACTGAATCAAAGGAATAAAGGAACATTGATCAGTAGTTTACAGGGAGAAGATATATCTATATATATATATATATATATATATATAGCACCCATTTTTCAAAAATTATATGTGAAATTGTCAATTTTCGATTAAAATATCAATAAATTTTTCCTCTTTTTTAATGACCTTGAACGGCATTTACCTGTAAACTTTTTCGAGAGTTTCAACACGGTTTTTCGGGAGTTAGTGACTTCTTTCTGGTTTTTTTGAAAACAATCAATTTTTTTATCATTTCTTTAATTTCAACCAATGATGTATCGAAAATATTGAAATTAATTAATTTTATATATTATTTTTTGATATTTTTTATAATCTTATGTTTTAATGTACATTTTTTAAATTTTCTGACTCTATAAAATCTTTGTTTCTTTCTCAATTTTGTGTGATTTAATTCATTTTCATACAACAACCACAATACATTTTTCAAAAATGTCGGTCAATTAAGGAACATTGATTAGTAGTTTACAGGGAGAAGATATATCTATATATATATATATATATATATATATAGCACCCATTTTTCAAAAATTATATGTGAAATTGTCAATTTTCGATTAAAATATCAATAAATTTTTCCTCTTTTTTAATGACCTTGAACGGCATTTACCTGTAAACTTTTTCGAGAGTTTCAACACGGTTTTTCGGGAGTTAGTGACTTCTTTCTGGTTTTTTGAAAACAATCAATTTTTTTATCATTTTCTTTAATTTCAACCAATGATGTATCGAAAATATTGAAATTAATTAATTTTATATATTATTTTTTGATATTTTTTATAATCTTATGTTTTAATGTACATTTTTTAAATTTTCTGACTCTATAAAATCTTTGTTTCTTTCTCAATTTTGTGTGATTTAATTCATTTTCATACAACAACCACAATACATTTTTCAAAAATGTCGGTCAATTAACATCGAATCAAAGGAATAAAGGAACATTGATTAGTAGTTTACAGGGAGAAGATATATCTATATATATATATATATATATATATAGCACCCATTTTTCAAAATTATATGTGAAATTGTCAATTTTCGATTAAAATATCAATAAATTTTTCCTCTTTTTAATGACCTTGAACGGCATTTACCTGTAAACTTTTTCGAGAGTTTCAACACGGTTTTTCGGGAGTTAGTGACTTCTTTCTGGTTTTTTTGAAAACAATCAATTTTTTTATCATTTTCTTTAATTTCAACCAATGATGTATCGAAAATATTGAAATTAATTAATTTTATATATTATTTTTTGATATTTTTTATAATCTTATGTTTTAATGTACATTTTTTAAATTTTCTGACTCTATAAAATCTTTGTTTCTTTCTCAATTTTGTGTGATTTAATTCATTTTCATACAACAACCACAATACATTTTTCAAAAATGTCGGTCAATTAACACCGAATCAAAGGAATAAAGGAACATTGATTAGTAGTTTACAGGGAGAAGATATATCTATATATATATATATATATATATATAGCACCCATTTTTCAAAAATTATATGTGAAATTGTCAATTTTCCTTTCCAATATCAATAAATTTACCCCGTTTTTTAATGACCTTGAACAGCATTTACCTGTAAACTTTTTCGAGAGTTTCAACACGGTTTTTCGGGAGTTAGTGACTTTTTTCTGATTTTCAGAGTCAAGACATCAAGTCGCATATCTATAAAATCAGATTTATACAAAAATTGAGAATTTAACACAACGCATAAATGAAAATACTTATGTGTATCATTGATAATTTAAGAGTTTTTTATTTTTGAAATAAAAAAAAATATTTTATTAGTATAAAAAGAGGGTGTTGATTTTATTTGATTTCGGTAACAATTATGAAGCGAAAAAAAATTAAAACCGATGATGAAACAATTTCAGTAGTAAAATCGGGAATTAATAGTGTTATCGACAACCCAGATATTGTAAAGGGAATTCGAGAAGATGTAGTGGAAATTTCAAATCTTATTTACGAAACCAGTCGTTTAATTTATTATGATTTAATGCAACGACTCGAAAATGGAGAAATAATTGAAACAATTAAGTTTCTCGATTACTTTTATATGTTGCTTGACGGTGCAAAATCAAAATATGCACTACCAGAATCGTATCAGAATTTAAGAAATATCCACGGATTAAGGAAATACAACCGATCACACAAAGGAAATTTATTTATATATGCATCTCAACAATACGAGACAATATTTAATAACAATATTTCAATGCATGCATATACACGAATGAGAAAATTACTCCACAATGTGTACCCTGATTTGAAAGGACCAGAATTATATAAGCGATTGGATTATCTTTTTAAAAAGATTCAAAAAATTGCTTTTCCCTTGTCGAAGTTGAAACATTATTGTGTGTTCAATTTGAATCTGGATACTTTTATAACGCGAAATATAATCCTTTGAAATATTTGAACATTTTTCACAAAATTCAAAGTTTAAATGAATCTAACGAATGGAAAAACTTTCAACTTATTCCATTGTACACGGCAGGCCTGAAACATGTCACATATGATAAATTGACATTTCATGCTTTGTTATGTAGATTAAAATTGGTACCAAAAAAACATCAGACAAGCGTCGTGAAATACAAATATTGCCAGCTGAGCTAGAATGGACAAACTATTTAAAGTTTAAACATAAATTTCAAGGAACGTTTACAACTGACGGAGTTACAATTTGTGTAAGATATTTGAAAGAGAAAAAAGAACCAGGAATTAAACGTGAATGTAAAACATATGATAAATTTATTGGAATTGATCCCGGACTGAGGATGTTCATTGCGTCTACATCAAATAAGGGTGAAAATATAAAGATTTCAAATAGACAATACCAACATGAAAATGGTCATCATGAAAGAAAGACAAAGTTAAAAAATATACAAAAAATATTGACATGATAATCGAACAAGATCGCTTAACATATGAACTACCAATACAACATCAAGGAAATTCTCTATTTAGAGAATTCATTAATTTTGAATTAAAATGGATGGTTTGCAAACAACAAATGTATTGTCAGTTCCGTGTTGCTCGTTTGAAATTAGACAAATATATTCGATGCGCAAAAACGATTTGTAGTTATGTGAAAAAGTTGATCGGAACAGCATCATCGGTTGCTTGTTTTTTGGTGACGCTACAATATCACCAAATTCGCCAATGAAAGGTTACATTCGAACTCCCGGGAAAGAGCTGAAGAAAAAAATGAAAAATAATCCAAAAATTCATGTCATCAACACGGATGAATATCGTAGTACCATGTTATGTAGTAATTGTTTTACAAAAATGGATATCTCGAAATCTCCACATCGTTTTGCATCGTGTCCACATTGCAAAAAGGTCTGGAATCGGGATATCAATGCTGCAGTCAACATTTTAAATAATGGATTTAATTTATTCTTCAATATTGATCCAATAATACAGTTTTCTCGTGGTTTTATTTTGTAATTATTTTAAATAATGGCAAAAGTTAAACTCTCGAATAAAAAGTACCTAATAGGTATCTTCTCCCTGTGAACTACTAATCAATGTTCCTTTATTCCTTTGATTCAGTGATAATTGATCAACGTTTTTGAAAAAGGGAGTGTGATTGTTGTATGAAAATGAATGAAATCACACAAAATGACATCAAAGTTTAAAGAATTTATAGAGTCTGAAAATTTAAAAAATGTACATATATATATATATAGCACAATTTATACCCGAAATTGACATTTTTAGCCAATTTTACATTCCAATATCAATAAATTTACCCCGTTTTTTAATGACCTTGAACAGCATTTACCTGTAAACTTTTTCGAGAGTTTCAACACGGTTTTTCGGGAGTTAGTGACTTCTATCTGATTTTTTTTCGAATCAATCAATTTTGTTATCAGAATGTAAAACGAAAACGACAGCTGTTATCTTATCTAATCCAATTTTACAATAAAATTTAAACTTTATACCTTCTGTTTCTTTTTCTTAGTAAAAAAAGATAACGTAATCAGTTTTAATGAAATCGAGGATATCTTATCTAAATCCTATTTTCGTTGAAATTTTAACTTTATAAATGCCAATGCTGTTCTTTTTTTTGGTGAAGAGATAACGTTATCAGTTTTAATGAAATCGACATTTTATCTAAGTCCATTTGTCGCTGTACAAAGATATAAGTTATCACAATTTATAAATGTATTTTTCAATTATGTGTACATTCAAATTTACATGGCCGTCAACAAATTGACAACATGAATTTAATAATATTTGAAAATCATTAGAATTAGCTGTTAATATAATATTTTTACAATTGCTTAAATCCAATCCTTTAATTGTCGAATAATCTCTAATAATTAATATTGTACTCTCTAATGGATTTTGAAATTCCTTAATAATTTTATAAATACTTTCAACGTGCATACCCTCAATTTTTCTAATATTTAAATGTACAAAATTATTGTAAAATATTCTAAAATACTCCTTTACTGGTTCATAAATTATAATTTTATACCCAACAACAGATGTTAAATTTATCAATATATCATTCATCACGAACATTTTTGTTTTTCCAATTAGGGCAAATTTAGAGTTATCGGGTTCACGGCACATAGGACAACATTGTAATCGCCAATAACACCTCGCACACGTAACATTTTGACATGTGCTACATGCGACCCCTGTATTATCATCCGAATGGTCCAACCCACATACAATACATTCTAAATTCAAAAGTCTCTCGTGTAAATAAGATGATGTTTCTATTATTTCTTTTGCATACTTATGTGGATACTTTATATATTCTAATTTATTATTCATCAATAAATTTAAACATGCTTCGTCGTCATACGATACAGCACTAAACACATCCTCAATGTGCCGACGTGGCACAATCAAACGATTTTTCATAACGCTGTCAATACAATTATATCGAGTCTCATATATGACATCGTTAACAACTGGTTCAACTAATTTTGTATATTTTAAAACACACAAAATATCAACATTAGACATTTTACGATGTCCCATTGGTTCTTGAATAGAATAATAATACCCCTTTGGGCGAAATCGTGTAGATTTAAATTTTGTGCATGGAATCTTCAATGATTTATCTGGCTCATCTACAAATACGTTTTTTATTCGTAAATGATTCATCCTCAAAAATGATAAAAATGATGGTTTCCACATTTTTACATTAATCAAAATCAATTTTTTTTTCTTATTTTCACTACTGTAATTTAAACATTTCTCCGAATCCACATATAAAACATTTAAATCTGTTTTCTCCTTTATACGGTTTCTCCATAAACAAAATAAATGGGCAGGCACAATTAAAACATCACTTTGACCATCATCGTGTATCGTTCGCGTATTTGCAATGAATTCCAATTCAATAAATGTTTTACGACTTCGAGCAGGTGTACAAATTAAATATTCGGTATACGATCTGTAAATTTTGTTTGATCTATTACCATTAAATGTGACAAAATTAGACGATAGTTGGCATCTAAACTCAATACTGTTGATGGTAAATTGTCTTTAATCATTTTTTAGCTTTGATCAGTAAAACCCTTCGTTTATGTCATAATAATCCCAAATATATTCATCATCAGTAGTATTTTTTATATATTGATAACATAATTTCACCACAAAATATATAGCAACAGCGACAGTGATCCACATTTTAACTTAACCAACTTTAAAAAAAAACCTATAATATATATTATTTTTTAAAAAAGAGAAAAAAATTATTTTAAATTTTTTTATTATATAATGAAACTGAAATTAATATTACACTTAAAAGTATCATCACAACAAGAATAAAACAGTACAAAAAAAAAATAATCTAAAATAATGATCAGTTTGCGTAGCCATTTGAAATTCAAGTATGAAAAACCAAAGAGCAACAGACGATGTCAAGAAAAAAAAATTAACGACAAGATAATAAGCATCTCCAAATGACAATACACAATTGTCCAATGTAAATTCTCGAAATATTATTGATGTCACAAAACATGACATACAAATGAATGTGGTCGAAACACAATCAATCCAAATATTTGTTGCCATGGATCTACAACAAATATTAAATGCGCAAATCTAAAAGAAAAAAAGAGATTAGATTTTTTACCCACCCAAACGATAAAAAAATGCTTACAAAGCTGCAAATGATAGCGTGTAAAAATACGATAACCAGATTCACACACATTTTCAAAAATAAGTAAATAATCAACCGTCTCAATGGAAGGTTCGCACGAAAATAAGATACATCTTCTCGTTGAAGCCGCCTTTAATACTGGACTTTTGAGTGCCAATGACGAATCGACGACATGTGAAATGGCAGTTAAAATTTTATCAACTGTACCCTACGCTCGACAATGTTCATACAAAATTGAAGAAACCGTAGTTTCATCGATAAATATCAATGGACGAACAACCACAACAAATAGGTCAAACTCAACAGAAGGCGAATGTCACAGAGACATAGATTCTATACAAGATACAATTATTTATATAGAACTTGAAAAACAATGCATCACTGAAAGTATTAATTGCCAAAGTGTTGAAATAATTAACGAAAAAAAAACATGCAGCCTTATTGTAACATTTTAGTTTTCATTTAACCATGAAAAAATTGCACAATTGTGTTAACAAATTTTGGAGTTGGATGAAATTCGTAATCAAATTCTTTGATGTAAATGTTGATTTTATTTGATTTCAGTAACAATTATGAAGAGAAAAAAAATAAAACCGAGGATGAAACAATTTCAGTAGTAAAATCGGGAATTAATAGTGTTATCGACAACCCAGATATTGTAAAGGGAATTCGAGAAGATGTAGTGGAAATTTCAAATCTTATGTACGAAACCAGTCATGGATATCTCGAAATCTCCACATCGTTTTGCATCGTGTCCACATTGCAAAAAGGTCTGGAATCGGGATATCAATGCTGCAGTCAACATTTTAATTAATGGATTTAATTTATTCTTCAATATTGATCCAATAATACAATTTTCTCGTCGTTTTATTTTGTAATTATTTTAAATAATGGCAAAAGTTAAACTCTCGAATAAAAAGTACCTATAGGTAGTACGATGAAAGTGACACAAGAATTTATAGATAATGTTGGATTCAGAGGCGGGTGGAAACTTGAAAGTATCAATACAAAAACATATTTAGTGCTCAATGATCCGACATATTGTCAGGTGTTTTGGATGAAATATTGGAAAGATGTATTAAGTGTGTCGTTTCGTAATCAGCAGCACATTACATTTCTTGCAAATGGTGAATTACGAACAAAGGTCATTATTGATAGAGATACTGGAAATTTATTAGCAACACCTGCCGGATGGAGTGCAATTCAATATTTTGGAAATTTTCAACTTCGCAACACACCACCACTTACCCTAAATCTTAACGCATCTTTTTATTATTTCTTATTTTATATTTGCTATTATATTTCTCTCGATTCTTATTTTAATACCAAACAAAAAAAAATACACGTGTTTTGGAATTTATTTAAAAAAATGGTAACTATTTTAGATATTCTACAACGCAATTACTACGATCAATTATTTGCACGCGTTAGTGTGACCAAACAAAATGATCAAATTTATATAATTAATTGGATATCGACAACAACTAAATTTGCAGCAATTGGTATAGATAAACATTTAAAGTCCGTTACAATACCAACAAATATTACACCTGGATTGTTTGTTGCAGTTAAAAATCAAAAACACATTAATGTATTATTAGATTTTATAAATGTAATATCCATTACAATACACATCGATTCAATTAATATTAACAATGGATTTACATTCGATTCTCCATCTGTCGATTATACACTATACAAAATTACAACAAATTCATTTCAACAAACATTTGATCTGTACACAATAATATCGAAGAATGCAGCATTATTTGACAAATTAAAACTACCCGCCATGTGGAATTTAAATTTTTTTATAGCTATCGAAACTAGATTGCCATTTATTACAAAATCTATACAAACACCGATATTATTACAACTCGCATGCTCCAACATCCAGAATTTATTTATAAAATATTTGCACATCTAAATATTGATATGTCTACCAATAAAATATCATCAATTCAATTCAATGATATCAAATTTCAAAATACAAGCGAATCAGTCCTCATTGAATCTGCACTCGAACATTTAACATCACAAATATGTACATATTATTTTACCGGTATAAATTCAACAATATTATTACGACACCTATTAAACAGATCCGTTTTATATCGCAACAAATATGTTAATTTATTTTTCATTGACAAAAAAAAATTACATTCGGTCTCAATATGATTCACATTGATTTATCAATACTCCTTGCACAACTTCATTATACTCCAAATGAAAACCACAGTCCACGCACAATATGGAATTTAATCGAAGTCGATAAATTATTATATGATCAACATTTTGAATACAACACTCCCACATCACACAGAATCGCACACGAAAGTTTTATTTATGCACTCGCGAAGTGCAATACATTTTCAATTTTAAATAATCCGACATTCAAACACCTGGAAATAATGTCACAATTCGGCCTTCAGTCAATGTTAAATCTTCGAATAATAATGGTCGGTTTGCCGGCGGTTTAAATTATATTCACAATCCTGGATTTTATAATAATGTACATACATATGATTTTGAAGCATATTATCCAAATTTGATAGTCAATCACAACCTGTCCCCCGAAACAGTGTGCATATTAACTATGTCACAACTACGAAATGCCACAGATGGTATCATTTTGAACAACACGGACTTTGAATGCTACGAATTTATATCTCACAATAATTTATATACACAATCAATACGCAAAATTGTTTCCCCCCAAAAATAAATGACATTCTCAATATAACATCAACCAATGATCAATTATACCTCATCATCGACAACGTAAAATCGGCATCTTAACTAAATATACACAATTTAAATTAGCACAACGTATCGAAAGTAAAGAACAATTCCAACAAACCCATACACATTTATCAGAACTGACATATAATCGACACAAACTAGAGACTTCTACAATATATGGACTACTAGGCGCAAAATTCAGTGCGTTATCGTCACTACACACTGCCGCTGCTGTCACATTTTTGGGTAGATATAATCTTATACATCTCACGCAACAAAACATCACACATCAGTGCATATTTGCCGATACCGATTCATTATTCTTTTCTCGCTCAAAAATCAAATGGACTCCACAAATTCCAATGAAATATACATATTTCAAAAATATTCTTTTTCTTTCAAAAAAATCGTACATTGCCACAATCAATAAAAAAAAAATCATTGCCCGCGGCACCGGACCAAAAAAAATGGAAACCTCTTGCAATTTATGCATACAAAATGAAAGTACCACTTAATTATTCATTTACTGAATTTTGTTATACAGCATGGCGTCGTATCTACAAAAAAACCGTCAAACTTTTGAAGAAAAATAATAATTTACTTACAAATCACACATTCAAAATTTCCTATATAAATATTACTGAAAAAATTTTAATACCATTTGACAAACTCGAAATTGACAAAATCAATTTATATACACTTCTCGGACCCATACACAAATTTATTTTTAAATATTACATCACATATACATCAAGTATTTAAAATCTGAATTTCAAATTTCCTGGCGATACTCATTTCAACGCTGCGACAATCAAGCTATATTAGCGTTTATTTCACATCTAAATGTGTAAATATCACGTTGCATACGACATCATTGCTTCATTTGTATACTGGCTATACAATATATCTGAAAAACCTGCTATAGAAGATTGGGGTTTGGAACGACATTGCATCTGGTATGAATATATCAACTATCAAAAATCAGCAAATGAAAAATTATGCAAAATTTGTTATATTAACGAATACGATACAAATCAAAAATCAGCAAATGAAAAATTATGTAAAATTTGTTATATTAACGAATACGATACAATATTTTTACCATGTGGTCACATACTTGCATGTGGTAAATGTGCATCAAATTTTATTACTTGTCCATCATGCAGAAAATTAATAAACAATATAACACGATGTTATTTTCCATGACGCATTGCGACTTATACCCATTAACCCCCATGTGATTTATCACCTCCATGATTTATCGCTCACCCCATGATAACAAAACCACTATAAAATCAACACATTTTTCAGTAATTTCTTCAGTTTCTAACAAACGTTACAAAATGGCAGAAGTTACATACACATTGTGCAAAGCTGGCAATATGGCAGAAGTTACATACACATTGTGCCCAGCTGGCAACGAAATTTGTCTTGATACACATCTCGACATAATTGCTGAAAATATATCACTCGTACCAAATTGCAGACTCAAGATTAAAAGTGGCGATTTTAAGATTATAAGTCCATCATTTTCTACTATTTTGGCATATGAAAACACATGGGTTTTTATACCGTCATTTGATACCATCACATAATACAAATTAAACGAGACGAAATAGAGGACGCCATACATAACAAAACAATACGTAAATTAACGTTTCATTATTCTTCCCCAAATGAAGACGAAGAAATCGAAAATATATACGTCGATATAAAAAATGATATTTATGTGCCCATTTTTAAACCCAGTATTCGTGGAGTCAAATTCAGTGATGATTCCAATGATAACTATGTAGTTGAAATATATATAAAATGGCACACAGGAATTGTAAAAGATAAACAATTTGCACACACAACATTTGGATTGATTTGCCGCTCAAGACAATATACATGAAGTTCACCAAATGACTAATTTTGAATTGCTTATTTGGAAGCATCTTCGGTTGTTGCATCAATTTAATATCCAAGTGACATATACCACCGCAGGTGAAAATTGGATTGAAAATTGTAGGTATGATAAAATCTACAACATTAAGTGCGAATGTTTTGGTAGTGGTTATGAAACAACCATGTCAGTTTCGACACTGTACGATGAGGATGTTTATTTGCATTTTTTATCCGAGAGGAAAGAGAAAATTTCCGCTCACAAAGTCGGCAAAGCTGATTCGATTGTGCTACCAGAAGATGTAAGATATTTAACAATCAAACGACACGAAATTCAAACCATCCAAGAACATTTTCCAATACTGAAAAATGCAGTATTTGGGGATTCATTATTAGTAAAAGCAGCAACTCAAGCATATTGGGAATCTGTCCTTTCCAGTGCTGTTAATTTCTGTTTCGATGAAGACACTAAAATCGTCGTATACGCTCGATTTAATGTCCGATATGAAATACCAAAAGGTTCAATTTCATTTCATCTTAAACGTGGATCGGACATCATCAATGATTACATCTATATTCAATTTTTTCGAGAATTTGGTATACCAATTACCAAATTAATTCAAATTTCAAATAGAGAAACACATATTGCACCTGAAAATGCAATGTATATGGAATTGTTTCCACATTATCCATGGGGAAAGCATTTTACTTTGCGAAAAAATAAATGGGGCGGATACAGATACGGTAACATGGAATTTAAAAAAACCGTACTTTTAAAAAAAATGTAAAAATATATGGATTTTGGTGGAGGTTTTAAAAAAATGTAATCTAATAATCAAAAAAATAAAAAATAATTATGGTGGTATGGCAATTATATTTTTTAAATGTCCCTTTTCGTTTAATTTTCGTACATTTGATCCTCCTCCGATAAATTTACCATTTACAAACACTTGTGGAACACTTGAAATTGATGTCTTCTCAAACAAGATCATGATAATTTCATTTGCCATACTTGGTGACATTTTGTCAAGTTCAATTGCGCTGTATTTACAATCAATTTTATCAAATTCGTGCTTTGCCATCGAGGAATAAGAACAATAACTCTTAGAAAATATCACTACTTTGTTATTTTTTATTAGTTCATCGACAAACGTCATTTTTTATACTATATACATCAATGTATTGAACTTTCACTGTCACTGCCTTTTGAATCAGTATCGCTTTCTGTACAATCTACATTTTGATATTTATATAATTGATTCATATAGTTCGAATTAGGTCGATCATAAACAAACTCGTGTGTTTTTTTGTTTGGTGTTGCACTGATTAAATGCGATAAAAATGACTCGTTTCTACTAAAACATTTATGTTGATTATCCAATGAATGTGTATGAAGAAACAAATGTAAATGTTCAATACAATGATCTGCCAAAACATACATTTTTATAAATTATTCATTGCTCGTTCTGGTATTTGAAATCCTTCATTTTTATAAACACGCCGTTGATCGTCTCCAATGTTAAGAATACCCCTTGATCTTGGTATCAATTGTTTTGTTGATCGCTTTTTCTCCGTTTCTACTACATCAATTACATACGGTGATTGAAACGCCAACACTTCGTGTATTAATTCTTTATTAAAAATATGTATAATAGCATTTACATGATCACCATTTAATGTGTATGAAACAGGCTCATCACAATATCCACGCTCTGATATTTGTTTCATTAAAAATATACCATTACTTATTCCATGTAATTCTAATAAAACTGAATATACTTGCTTGAAAAACATATAAATGTGCATATTAATATCAGAACTATTCAGTAATTCAACATCTCTTGTACATTTTATTATTCGACCTAAAACACCCTTTAAGCAACAATCGAGCATCGGATCATTTTCATTCGGTCCAAATACCGACGAAAATAAATTAGATGATGCCATTATTTATATCAACAAGTGTATGTTGTTTTGTTGCTGACGAATGCTTATAACTCTGAAACAATGGTATCGAACTTCGTTTTAATGTTTCAATTATTTTAGCCTGGGTTAATATTAGAAAACTTGTATTCTGTACTATTATACCTTTGATATTTGCCTTACTTAAGTTTGATTGAAAATCAAGTACAATATCTATCGACAACTCAATAAACATCGAATTATAAACTCCTTTAATGCTAAGATATAATCTGAGTTATTCAGGACTGTTTTAATAATACTTAAACTAGTATATGTTGGGATTGGATACGAACACAATATTCGTGCATATTCAATATATGCCGAAGACTGTAACAGATCAGTCGGTAATAATTCATAACCAATTATTAACTCTTTTGAATTTAACAATTCCACGTTATTTTTTTTAAAAAAGTACTCAGGTATTATAGTTTTTTGCGTATTCAAATGTTCCAATTCAAATGTGAACATAAATTTTGTTATCGTTTCAAAAAATCTATCAAGATCATAACTCTGTAACACAAATGGCGTAATGATCCTTAAAATGTCTCTCATAAAGACACTAATCAAATGATGTAAAAAATGTGTTGCAATATCAACCATTTCGACATCAGAGTAGTTTATAATTAGATTCGAATTTGTTCGCTCTAACGCCAACAACAATGTACTTCGAAACAAATTTGATGCATGGTGTATGGCTATTCCATTAAAATTAACTGAATTGCAAAACTCATTTATTTTCGATAATATTTCTTCATCACATATTTTGTCTTTTATAGTCAGAGTATAATTCTTTTTCAACTCCGAAAATTTCATAAATATCGGCTCAGGTGGAATATTTAAACAACTCGTATATGGTGATTTACCAGTAATCATCCACGTATAAGTATTCCCCTTTTTTAAATGATCCAAATATTCTACATGTAATTGTGCCCTTTGAAATTGTTCTACTGCCACACCAGTATTTATTGCATTTTTTCGCGGACGACCACGACCTGTAATTTCCGAAATAATCCACAACCACCTGCATGTGAGTCATCCACAACTTCTTCGTTATGTTCTTTTTTTAAATGATACGTAAACTTCCACTGTTTTTATATTTTCGAGCACACAATATACATGATTGTTCACGACGGCCCATCGGGGGGGCAACATTTAATATAATATTCATCATTGCTGTATCATCTGTCACAGACGGCTCCATCGATAAAGCTCCGTTATTAATTCAGTTTCTGCTACCTCTATTCCAGTTGTCTGCATTGCTATCGGCGGTTCCACATTTAAAGGCATTGTTAATTCATTTTCCAATATTGCAAGTGTACTCGAAAAATCTACATCAGTACACATTTGATTGTTCTCAAATTCAAACAACAATTCATCCAAATTTATTTCCGAAAGTATGAAAGAATCATCACACCTCAAAATTGGATCTATAATCTCAACTGGATTTGTATGTGCTTTATTATCATGAGAACGTAATGTCCGGTCTGATGGCGTGACCTTTCTACGTTTTGCTTTTGGTGGAGACATTATTGCAATTATGTCAATGTTCACTCACAATCATATCACAACTGAAGTCTAAAGATAACGATATTTTTTCATTTTAAAATATATTTCATCACATTTTAAAATTAGTCATCATGATTCCTATTATCGACTTTTATAATATATGGCACATACCAGTTTCTTATCAATTCTTATACGACGTCGGTGATATATTTGAAGCCACTACACGATTTGACAATACATTCTTACACTCTTCATACGTATTGACCAATCAATTTTGTGCAGTTCATATAGATAATGGAATTATTATAGACACTACAGATCCCAATGTTGTCTTACCAACACAATCAAATCACATTGTTGTATCCACACACAATCATACAAGTGCAGTCATCAAAATGATATACGAATCTTACAATCAACATATACATGAATATGGGATTTCTTTCTCCACTTGGATGACATCATTGGAATCGTCGTCAATAAATACAAAGTTAAATACTCTAATACACCGACTGATTTCATTTTAAATACAAATCTATTACCATACACTTTTTTTAGTGACACTGATCTTCTACCACTCAAAATCAATTACAATGACAATTTATATATTTTAAAACTCGACGGCACTTATGATCTATCACAAACCGCAATTGAGGGCATATCATATAACGACACCCCCATTCGAGTAGTTACACCCGATTCACGAGAACAATAACATTCTTCGTTTACGACCGTCAATTGTGGACAATATTCACGATAATAACGTAACAGTTTCTTAATATAGACATACAATTTCATTGAAATATTCACATCTGAGCGAATTACCATCGCTATTATATACTTAAATGCATCTTCTACTGATAATTCATAATTGACTTCCCATATTATATTCGGTGGAATCGCGTCCAACCATTTTGCATCCAATATATTTGCCTGCTTCAACGATGTTCCAGTCATTTCCACAATTCCATTATTATCCGTTTCACAATCAGGCATTATCTTTATACTGAAATATGTACTTGTCAGAAATGGAAATACTTTTGGACGATACTCCGGCATTATCGTAAATAATGTATTTCCATTCAATTTTTCACTTCTTGGATTCACATATATTACATATTGACCTTCAATCAAGTCTGCCTAATTCCATCCACCGAACGGACCACACTCAATCTCAACAATTTACTAAACAATCATAATCCAATTCATTTTCACACACATATATTGCAATATTAAAAATAGGTACATTTCTTATACGTGGCGTCCAAAATTGGTCCGACAATAAAACTAACACCTTCTCCAATAAAAATGGCAAATAATATGGCATCAATAAATGATGCTTCTCAAATTTATCGATGTCTATTGCCCGAATATTTTCCGTATTTATTGTAAACTGTGCTATTTTTGATTCAGTTTTCTTCGTCAACAATTCCGATGGTTTATTCATCGTGGCAACCTCTGTCGAATAATAATCAGATTCTTTTGGCATTTCATTATTAAACGACCACGCCATTGTATTATCATCAAAGTAAAATTTATACTTTTGATCCTCCGGATCAAACACACGACGCTTTAATAATTTACGTTTCGTCGACATTAAAGGTTTTATATGTTATACGCAGCTGTTCACGTGCTAAATACACATGTTTAGCAGTTAATTGATAAATTCTAAATTCACGGTCAAAAAATGAATCTTTTGCAAATATTAACATCACACACGCGATAAACGTAACTATAATCAAAATAAACAGCATTATATTATTATATATTTTTTTTTCAAAAACTACTTATAGATGATATGCTAAGTGTTTCAATAAATCAAACAATACACCATGTCCAAGTTAAATATTATATACCAATAATTTACCACCATTGGTCGACGTAAGCGAGTCGCGTGTCAAACTTGTCATGAAAATGAAAAATGTTATTATACCTTTATTTTCTTTCGCCGGAGTAAACGAGTCAACAGATGACGGCAATTGCACAACAAAGAATTACAATTTGGAAACCTGTAATCATCAGTTTCGACTTAAAAAAAAATTCAAATGCGTGCTGGCGACGAACCATTTACTTCAATTTATATCTGCAAACTTTGTAATTTACAACGACTACAATAACTACATTTTATTGCAATTGACATAAAATATATCAATTTTAATGTAATACATTTGAAATATTCATGTATTTACAATACATCATATATAGTTAAACTTATATATCATGCCTAAACGTCGCGTCTCTCGTTCATCTCCAAACGCAAATCTGCGTCACGTCGGAGACGCTCAAGATCCAGGCGTCGTTCCAGATCTTCTTCAACTATCGCACACAATACAACAGATCATCGCAGCATGTCTACCCGTAAACGTCGTAGAAGCAGTTCACGTCGTCGCCGTGCATCTTAGATTAACACGCACATAAAAAATGGATACCAACGAGAGATACCATAAATTGGTACTTAAATACCCACTAATCGAAGTCCTTGAACGTATCAATTTCGATGAAGAATATACACTTCATGATATTTTGGAGACATTTCCCTCTCTTAATGCAGAAATTATTTTATTTATAATTGCACAAAATCTATTTCATCGCTAATGACAATTCATCCATGTTAATTTTTGGACGATTCTTCATATCTTTGTGACGACACACTCGATGGAGTCTACATTTTTCACCAAGTTTCAAGCAGACAGAACAAGCTAGACATTTTTTACAATTCGTCGATTCTATCGGGTACATGTCATAATCCCTAAAATATCAGCCAACGTCAATACAACTTCTCCCAGCGATAGTACATTCTTTGGAAAATGTATTATAGAATTATTACATTTTTTATTTCCACACACATTACGTGAATCCCCTATTAATACCAAATGATTACCACGATATCCACAGGCGGAACATTTATTTTGACGAAATTGTACACCCACAACGACAACACGCGGATAAAACATTTTTACAACCTGATTTTTTCTAAACACTTGATACACATCAACGAACTCCTTATCGCCCATTACATACGAGTTACGTTCAAATAAAACATAATATTGACATTGCATGTTATTATGTGTAACTAAACACGTTCCATAACATAAAACATCACTATTCATTACTTTCGAATATAAATGTGCATCTGTTATACCATCTGATGTCGATTTAAAACATTCATATATATAATACGTCAAGTGAGGTAAAATTAACGAATCAACTTTCATTGGGAATTGATCTAGCCAATACTCATCTATCACATCTGACGATATTATTTCATATCCATTCCTCTTAATAGTTTTCATTTTTTTTTTTTTGGTTTGCAACAATAATGCCTAATACAGATTTTATTTTTTATGACATTATACCAGTGTCCGAAATTTTTTAAATGATTATTTTTCCCCTATTTTGCCAAGCATATAATACAAATTCATATGCAACAATATAAAATTGATAATTATAAAATTATTAAACTCGAATTCAGCTACAGTCACTATTATTTTATAAAACTTTTATTCCAAACATCAACTGACATATCACATCAATATAACACCCAACCACCACATCCATTCAATTTAAACTCTACTACCCAACAATTCATTCCCGATATAACATTAACATCCAACGGGTATGGATTCATCCAACAGCCAGCTAACATGGGAGGATGTACTAAAAAAAAAAGAAAAAATGGCACACTTGCTTCAACAAATCCTCCCCTTATTTGAATATCAAAAACTAGTTGATGTCATTTTCTTCGAAATGTTTGACGATGTCGACGCAATTATCAATCACATTCAAGACACTACTCTAAAATCCCCACAAAAAATCAATAAATTTCAAATATATTAAAAAATATGATTGTTACCAAAAACCAAATCGAAAATGACGATGCCCATCCTTGGGACTTGAATTGTCGATTTTTTTAAATAACACAAAAGCACAACAATATTAAATGTAAAACAAATGCCCAATGAAACAACACAACAACCCAACAAATCATTCCAAACATCAATTATGTTACGCTACACACAAAAACACTCGATAAAACATGGTTTCGTATACGAACCACACCAAATTCATCAATTCAAAATATATTGACAATACTCCGCGACCGTGATATGCCACACAATTGCACCCAACTTCAATCGGACATTCACGAAATCGAGTATACTGGAAACAAAAACATAATGATATTTTTATTTACAACACAATGAAATCAATTTTCGAAAAACACATAGACGTCGATGAAATCATTTTTTATTCAAATTGTAAATTAATTACCAAAATTGAGGCATCATTCTCTACGATTCTTAGTAATATTTTTAAATTTTATTATTGTTACAAGCGTAATACATTTGATACGATTGTCACCAAATGTGATTGGGATTTGGTTACAATGCTCCTTATACATTGTTATGTGCTCGCAATACAACAAAATCTTAACACCAATCATAGTAGAATGTTACAACCACTCGCTATATTATCTGCTGAAAAAAATATACCGTCTCTAAATGCGTGTAAGGGTGAAACTTTCTTCACTGGCAGTCCCCGGGATGGAATTCTTACTGGTCGCGGAACACAATTGGGCGGAAATAACAAAATTGAACTCTGTTGTCAACTCAAACATGATCTTATTCAAAATTTAACATAATAGATTTATTCATCAATATGGACCACACACTCAAACTTGACGTTGACAATTCTGTCTTCTTTAAAATCATTGCAACACTTTCAGTCGTATTTGTTATTGCATATTTTCCATTTATTGCACTCATTCTCATTTGTCTATTTGTTATCGTATGGATTACAATAAAACAGCTGCCTTTAGTAATTACCTACAACTGTTAGTACCCGTTAAACCAGAACCAGAAGATACGCCATCAACCAACATCGACGAAACTGTCAATCTTGTTGACGACGATGAAAATAATTAGTTTTATTATATTTTAATTTTAAATTACATTTGAATATTAAACACTTCCAGATGCACATTCAAGTAGCCATGGATACCAAAGCCAAATGGAAAGGGATGTAAATCCATTCATTTCGGGCCTAATGAAACATATCGAAGATGACAAATCAATTATTTCATCCGTACCAGTGGACCTAGTAGTATCAATTAGAAAAACAATTAACGAAAGTCATACACTTAAAAATGCAAAGCTTAAAACGGAAGAAGAATTCAAAATGTGGATTTATAAATTGGAAAGAAAATTGGAATAAGTCAATTTAAATATATTTTGCACAGAGCATCCTCATTAGGTCATACAGAGACTTTATTAAAATTCAAAATACATCAATAAATTACCTCGAAAAAAGAATTTGAAATTAAGATTTAGAAAAGTTGAAACAAACTTTAATTAAAATGTATTTTTCATACTAGTTTAAATTAAGAACGCATCATTAAAATCAACACCGAAACTCTAATTCTCTTGTGGAATTTTTTTAATTTGTCTAATATATCATTTGAATCTTTTGCCAAGTTGATTAATTCGCCATATGTTATACCCTCGACATTGTCATGCGACATCAATTCACTGCGAGTTGAATCGCTTATCACATCTCCAAGGAGACAATTTTTAAATTTAGGAATTATTTCATTCAAAAATATACTGAATTAAATGAATTTCCTAAATAAAGAGATATCTTCTTTTGAATATAAATTAACATATGCCTGACAAAAAACATTACATTCAAATTTAAGTACATTTTCATATGCATTTATTCGTATGAAACTTTGTTTAATAATTGTCTTAATTTATTAGATACTCGAATACCGATTGATAATCGTCGGTTCTCAATAAATCCGAACCACGTATTCACATGTGTTCCATTTGATACCTCAACAAACTGATACAAATGATATACTATCTCCAAACACAAAAAACCCGTATTTGAATATTGCAAACAATATGCAATCCGATCACCATCATTATGTAGACTGGTTTCTAAGTAGGTCAATGTTTTATTTATTTTCCTATAAATTGATTCATATTTAATGTTGTTTTGATTTGTAATTTCACATTTATATTCACAATGTAAATTAATAAAATCTATAAACAATTTGTCAATATGAGCTTCAACAAGGTCCATTAAATTTGACACATTTCTATTTTGATTTAAATATATATGTTTTGCACTTTTTTTTTTACGGTCATTTGTTATGTGAATTTTTATAGCCTCTTCTTCATTTGACACTTTATCGTCGATTATTTGGTCATAACCTCGAGCCACATTTAATAAATTAATTTTGAAATACACATCGATATGCATTCATAGATGGCAATAAAAAGTATGACGATGAGAATGTTACACCGTATGGTTTTCGTTGTTTATGGCATCGACATACCAATTTAACAGATTCTATGTACAAAATTGTCTCCATTCATCGGGAATAAATTGGTAAACAAATTTGCATTTTGCGTCACTGCCACCAAAACAGCTGGACTCGAATATGAACCTTTGGCTGGTGCACGAAGAATGGACGATCTTTTGTATTATTGATAATTTAAAATAATAATTTTTAAATCCAATGCCAGGTTCATTATTAAAACATCACTATATTCGCTTCGTTTATGTTTACTTTGAGAAGTTGACGATACCGGCGAAGGAATACATTCAATACCAATTTGAACATAATATAACATTATTTTAATTAATATTGGCATTTTTTTCATGGAATTGATATTGTTTCCGTACCATTTTCTGCCGAAATATTACACCTTCCCATCGTCTATCCAAGTCTAGTAATAATTCATGTGATTGTGTATATTTCCTATAACGAGAATTTAATCTATCATCTACATACATATTATCGCGATCTTGAAAAAGTGCCATTAATAATGGTATATACGGTTTAACGTGATCTACTGGCGTTTGTCTTAATTTCTCGGGTGAAAAACAAAACTCCATTTCACCTAGAGTTGCATTTGGACCTTTTTTTGAGTCCAATTAAATGGAAATGGAAAGAACTTTCTGGCATTGCTGTGAATTTTAGGGTACTTACTACCGTTGGGGTGGGATCAAAGGAAGAAATTAACGTTTCTTGTTCAACATACATTCGAAACACTGCAGCCGCGTGTCTTTGACAAACAATTGTCATATTTAAATCAGCTTCATTACTACACGCTATATTATTTTGATCAATACCAGCAAAAAGACATTCCACATCTGAACGGAACGGACGCATTGACATCATGGGAAACATGTTCTTATGTTCTCTTTTATGGCTATATACTATCTTCATGGAAACTCAATATTCCAAACTGCCCATGTTATATTGAATATTCTAAACATTTTACCGATATTTTATTTCGACAACGGTCATCATACATGTGCTGCACCTATATTGATGATAAAATCGAACATAAATCTTTTCCAATCATGCTTGGAAGTTTGATTGATTTCATTATACGCGGAGACACACAAAAATGAATTCTCTACAATTTGGAGCATTCATTCTCGATGGTGAATATAAAATATTACCTAATTTTTTAATGAATAACATCAATCATATCGGTCTTACAAGGATTACAAAAGCAAATAAACTAAAAGAAACTCGATTGAAATGGAATATAAAAAGTGGGATTTATACATATCGCATCAACTATGATGGAAAAGCTAAAACATCCATGCTAAGGATTAGTGACAACACAACAAAACGTATTGTACCCATTGAAAATTGGGTGGACATAATCAATACGAAACTCACTCCATTTAAACACACAACCACCCCACAGCCAACATCTGCCGAATATGAACACGTATTTCGCGAAATCATTAAAAATTTTCCACATATTGATGATCTTGCAAACAAAGTACTTATAACGGGACCAATTCTACTCGAACGTGTTCGAGAATCAATTAAGAATCCATCAACCAGAAAATCAACATACATAAACGGTAATATGTTTTTTTTATTATCAAAGCAACAGCAAGTTGTCGAAAATTCACACAAGGCAAAAACTGCAGCTATTAAGAATTTCTGCAGTCTTTACATACCAATGGACGGTCAAAACACGATAAAATTATTGATTTTATACCAACAATTAAACGTGGTGTACACGCAAAACAATCCATGAATATCGAACCACTTAAATTTCCATCCGACGGTGAAGATTATATATGTCCATTGTCATGCAAAGAAATGAAAGACGCAGGGAAAACATTAAATCTTGCACAATATGTAATTACATCACTCGCCGTTCAAAACTCAATAATGAACGATTATTTTCGCGCAAAAGATAATCCATCTGCAAAATATACAGTTGTCATAAATGGATTTATTACACCGTATAAAATTAATTTCACATTTGAGCTATTCGTCGTATACAAACGTGCATTATTATTCCCCTCTTTTTTCTTGTACAGTGGTTTCGTGTACGTTGTAAATGTTGAAAATATTATGCTCAAATTTTATTCTAATTTCAAATTTTTGTGTCTCCATATGAAAAACAAACATTTTATTCGTATTTACATTCAGCATACACAAATTCTCGCCATAAATATTGTACAAACCTTCAGAAAATAGCAATAATTTTTTACACACACAACCCTCAAAATTATCAGTAACCATCAACAACATGAAGGGTTCGTGCACCGTTCTCGATTCCGACGAATCGACAAAACAATTTCTAAGTGCAACTGGATACAATGCAGCCATTGTGCTCGATCCAATACGCGGTACCGACTATACACACTTGGCCCATTTAAAACCAATATCTCGACGAATTCCTATTTCTCTTGCCGAAATGCACAACGATGCTATTTTGCCGCCAATTAACAATTTATTATTGAATAATTTTCAACATAAATCAGACTCATTTGATCCCCGTAGTTTACAAACTACAACTGTCGTCAACCAAATATTTGAACATTGCTTTAAAAATTCACAATTCGCGGCAACAAAAAAAAGAAAAAACAAAATAAAGTAGGATATGCAAAAGAAGCACTAGTCAATTACAGCAAAATGTTACACGATCAACTACAAGTTCGTAAATTGAATCACACCAAATCAAATATACACAGCGTTCAATGTACTCGGTCCAACTGTCGAAGATGGGTTTATTCTCGACAAAGATGTCGTAACAAATGGACCCGATACAATATTATCAATTACATTAAACATTAAAATCATGAAAAAACAAACACAATTACACGAATCAATATAAACAAATTTAAAATTACCTACACACCAATTAATGAATTGCGAGAAAATGTCATTATTTTTGGTAATCTTACATCACTAACCGATCTTCGGCTCACGCAAAATAAAAAATTGTAATTTCTTCACAAACTGGAAAAAATGAATTTAGATATTTTATCACATATCCACTCGATCAATATTCTACAACTACAACCACAATGCACAATATATCATCACATTTTAACAATAAGACATGTTCTATTAATATTCATTTCGATTATCAAATAAAACTCGGAATCGGTACAAAATTGTGTAATCAATTTGGACAAAAATGTGAAATTTCCGATATACAAGACCTCTCCAAATATGCGGGCTATGACGCACAAGGAATTATATTAAGCCCCAAATTATAATGTCAACAATTTCTATTATTGGGCGACTTGCTGCCGGTCAATGTCGGCAAATGATGTCGCATCCACAGCGTGCATTCACAGAAACTGGCGGAATTATTGCACCCCTCGAATACACAATACACAACATCGATGCATCAATGAAAATTTCACGATCAAACATACGTAACGATCTGATGACAAATCAAGCTGGCTTCGATTGCAACGAACTCTCACGTGTTGCATCAATTTTAACAGCACAAAATCAACAAACAATGCACATGACATATTACAACAACTCACAAATTTACTCTCGAGCCGAAGTGTTACACTCACAATTAATTAGTCGACATCTTTTGAGTAACCATTTTTGGCTCCTGTTGTTCTGACATAAATGATGCACCACCAGATGTGTTGAATTGTGCTATTAACTCAATTATTCCTTCGATCCTTGTATAATGTCGAAAATTTCAATTCCATATATAATGTAATGATTCCAATGTTGACTTAAATATTGTTCTAATTTTTCATATATATCATTCACCAAATTCTCATTATTGGACATACGTTGGAACACATTTAATCGATATTCCAATCGAGTTTTTATTGGAAATTTGCAGATATCAAAAAATGTAATAGTGAATATTCTGAATATTGGGAATTTTTTTCTAGAAATTTCGTCAATTCTTTATATGCTGCGTCATAACCATATTTGGATGTGTAATACTTTTCCATTTTGGGCATTGTATTGAGAAATTTTGCATTATTTCGTCTGTTATAATTGTGCGACGTGGCAACCACAATTTATTTGTCAATAAATCAGTACTAAAATCAAGTACTAGCATTCCAAAAATATGCATTAATATCGTATCAGGTTTTATAATTGTCGACGATACAACCGTTGAACATGCAACACATCGAACAACAAAATAATAATGATACACACAAATTTCCGACATAAGATGGAACAGCTGTTATGACATTTTCATCCAGTACCAGTACATGCACCAACACGTTTATTACATCCTCCAATAGTTTGGGAACGGTTTCGGGATTGTCACGATATTCAAATTCAAAAATTTCATATGTTATTGTTGTTTTGCATTGAAAATTGCGTCATTATTTACAGAAATAATGCACGATATGCATGATACACTTGAATAAAACTCTCTTGAGTTTTGTATTATCGTCTTTTAATGAATTCTCGTCGTCAATGTGAACTTTATTGCATATCCTCAATAATTTCCTTTTTCGACATCACGGGTAAACCATGAATACGAACCAAATTCCATCCATTGCCCATTTAAAAATGTAATTGCTGAAATCCACGTCAATATCAATTGAATCGGTTCAATAAGATTATCATACTCATAAAGTGAAGAATGTCTTCGAGATGGAAATAAAGCAGTATAATCAAAATGAATACTCTTCAACGACGATGTATTGCTGTCGGCGCCGTTTCCATTTGCATGACTGCATTGTTTTTGTGATTCTAGCACCAATTCAGCATATGACGGCATTTTTAAAAATACAGTTATACTATATATGCACGATATTACAACACTATTTTCATTACAGTTTGTAAGTTTTGGCGATGCAATGGCTCAACATTCCCCGGCATTTTTCCCATAAACATAAAATACTTTGATTCTCGTCATTACATGAAATACTTTCATGAGAAACTCGATACCAACCATTTTTATGATTGACTAATCATTAAAACACATATATGCATTAAATTGATATCAGTTGTCCACATTCCATTAAATTGTGGTGAAGGACGTAATTTTTCGAGTGACGACGCCATAATATCACGAGCCGATATCCATACATAATATATAAATCCTGTATTTATAGTAAACACATGAAATATACCCCATATGTGCAGTCACGCTATAATATTCTAATTCAATCCCATGTAAATTTGAATATCCAAATAAAAATTGTCATATTTGTGTCGTCCTGTAGACAGTCGAAGCCTTACCATTTCATCGTCAACTGACAAAATATAGCGTGATGCTTCTTTACGTTTGTCAAATCTAACACGCGGAATTTATCTAATTTTGCATCTAATTTTACAACTCTTGACTTTACACTTT
This sequence comes from Propsilocerus akamusi, assembly GCA_018397935.1. Classification (NCBI taxonomy): domain Eukaryota; kingdom Metazoa; phylum Arthropoda; class Insecta; order Diptera; family Chironomidae; genus Propsilocerus; species Propsilocerus akamusi. The sequence continues at coordinate 173,728 of JAFFZY010000068.1, forward strand.
CGGGCATCAATACAACTCTTTAGTGTTAAATGAAAATGTGTTGGTACATTCGACGTAAAAATATGTTTAAATGAACAATTCGTCGGCTGTGTCATAGACTAAAAATTTTTGCATTTTTGTAAAAATCTGATACATTATCACACATATCAACGGGCATTACCTCTAAAATATTAGGTAATTTTCGGAAAAACAGTTGATTTGTAGATAAATACTTGTTGTCTATTCGTCTATATCAACACTTGTTAATTCTCGATCACAATGAATCAACACCCGAAACCCTCGATATGGTAATCATATTTTTTTTTTTTCGTTTTATTTCCCCAATCACCAACTGGTGTAATCAATATCGGCACTTCGACATTATCAGTCGTAATACAATACTAACTGTACTCCATAATTAACATTCTGTTTATCAAATATCGATGTGCTATATTTATACATTGCAACAATCTCCTATACAATTACAAGCTATCAAAATTTGCAATTTCAGCTTCACACCATTTAAACTTACTATTATTTATTCGTATGCATATAAAAATTTGTATAACTAAATTTTTTGTTTATCGGATCGATTTCTTTATAATGTACCAAGTATGCCAATCATTTGAGCTATCAAAATTCCATTCTCCATATGCAATTGGTTCGATGCCTTGTATGGTCTGATCATATTGTACTAAAATATCTGATAATGTATGAAATTCCCAACATGATCCACTGTCATACAATAAACTACATCATTTGTAATATCTAGAAGCCGTTTTTACTGTCAATACATCAAATTTGTCATTTCGAGATTTTCAATTTTACACTCTCCCATCAAATCTGCATTTATTAGATATCTTTTAATTTTTCATCCACAAACGATACATATTAAATATTTTTTTCCTATTAAATCGTACACCATAATTACTTCTTTCGCATACATCATCCGCACCTCTTGTATAAGCAATGAGACATAATGTTGTGCCGCCCAGACACTTTGTTGATAAAGTTAAGGTAATGAAAAATCTTGCCCGATTAGACGAGTATCGACGATTTGAGAAAATTCGAGATTCAAAAAAATGCTCATTTTGATTATTCAAATAGTATCGCTGCTTTTTCTGATTGCAGTTTTATTTAATCATTACAAACAGTTCCATACAGGCACTCTATAATAGATATTTTATTCCGAGCAGTAACTTTACAGAAACAAGCATACACGACTAAACAAATTGCAATATTTAAACAGCGCAAATTTGAAACATTCCTCTTACAAAACAATAATGCAGACACTCTGATTGTTTGGTTTCATG